>JBBMOI010000002.1:50965000-51262500 GCA_038088405.1 Porites divaricata
CAATAATTAGCTGAGAATATTGCACAATTTTTTTCATTGAACAGGGTCAGTAGTACTGCAGCTGGTCAAATGACCTTGTCTGAAGTGATATCTTGTGTCTGTGTTGTATTAATTTTTAATCCTTGTGAACTAGTTGTTTAGCCTTTTAGAAATACGACAGTTTTCAGTCGAAGAACCTTGTCCTTTTCTCAGTGTAAATCTAGAGATTAAAACTGACAGAAACAATCTGCTGTGAAAAGAAATAATTCATTTTAGGAAAACATTGAGAACTTTAGAAAATGTAGTTTACGATACCTTTGTTATTTGCATTGAACATTACTTGTTAGGCTGATGGTAAAGCATTAGCGTACAGTAAAAACCCACGTATAAGAACCTAAGATTTAAGAACCTGTGAGGCTACTTAAATTCTCATTTTAAACCCCCTTTCATAAGAACCTATTTCGCCCAAAATTTTCAATAGGTTCTTATTTTACAAGAATGAGGGCACATGAAAATAAGAATAAAAAAATTTTAGTCTAGTTTTCCTGAGTCAGTAAGATTCAAAATTTAACACAGCATTATATGGACAGTGCAGCATGAAAGACCTGCATGCTAGTACTTTGGAAAGATAAATTTACTTCTTGGTTATCATGTAAACTGTATATTCTAGATAATTATTTAATACAGCAATAGTTTCCATATCACATAATTATGCCCTGTAGTAGGTATCTTTGCTGTTTGCCTGTGCCCCTATCAAATTAAGAACCTATTTGAGCACCTAAGTAGCCTAAAATCCCACTAAATACCATTTCTACAAGAACCTATTTAGGCTAAGTTGGAAAAATCTAGGTTCTTATACACAGGTTTTTACTATAATCAAGTGACCATGAACTCAAGGTCTGTCTTATGATCCACTGGAACAAGCTAACATCTTAAATGATCATTTTGCCGCTGTTGGTCATTTGCCTCTAACATTGCCAAATAGTAATATGCAATTTTCAGAATATTTATCAACTGGTTATAATCATTATGGTTCTTTACATTTTGAGCAAGTCCTGGCCAAGGAAATAGAACTAGAGCTAATGTTGATACCATCAAATAAAGCTTATGGTTTGTATTCCTATCCTACAGGCTTACTATAAAGTGCTTGAGAATAATATAATAGGGAACTTAAGAACCACAACGAAGTTTATGACGATGACGTCTGTTGACTGAGAAAAGACTGGAACCAGAACGTCAGTTTCGGTGGGAAAAAGGAAACTTAAGATGCAGTCAGTCGGTAGGTCGACGATGACGACACTGAATGTAAACACAAATTTAATGTAATATAAAACCGTGATGTTCGTTTGCAACAAAGTTTTTCGCAATGGCGTCTTTTAAAACAATAAAAGATCTTATTTTTTAAGCCGTACATCTAGTGTCAGTGACGATGGAGAATGTTTTGTGTTGTCTGACCTTTTCGAGTGGAAAAACGCCTGCTTTCCATAGAAAGATTATTCAACCTTCAACTGAATGAGACTGAGTGTCTTTCAGAGTTTAGAATTGGAAAACGAGACATTCTGATGTGATAGCTGTTTTCCATATAAAGTTTATGTCCTCTATATTTAAGATATATGATTTGCCTTGCCTATTAAATACGTACAAATAAATTTATCACTTGCGAGCTCTCTTGCTCGGCCTCCACAGCTGTTGTCATTCTTCGAAGTAAAACAATTTAGCTTCAATTCAGTAAAATTTTCAATCAACATCGCTTGTTAGGAGAAAAAAGGAATGATACCTGGATTTACGAGGATAAGGAAATGCAAAGGACTTCAAAAATTGCCTTAAACAGTGGATTTATACCTGCCGAAGCTTGTGGATTGCAGGACGACGTGATTCTACTTCGTTTGGCGTCGTTGACGAGACTATGAAAACGAAATTTACTGGTCGCATTTGCGCAATACACTGTAACTCACTTCCGGTCGTCGTCGACAAAGTCGTCGTTGTGGCTCTTAAGTTCCCTATTGTTGCCAGATCAATGGCAACTTTGATAAACTTATCAGAGCAAAAGGGTTACTTTTCCTCTAAACTTAAGTACGCCAAAATTATTCCCATTCATAAAAATGGGGATGAATCTGAACCATGTAATTATCGACCTATATCCCTTCTCTCAATATTTTTAATTGAATATTTGAAAAAATCATGTACAGTCAATTAAAGTCATTTTTTGACAAATATGATATATTCAACCAGAAACAGTATGGTTTTCGGGATCATTGTTCAACAGAACACACTATTTTAGATATTGTAAACAAGATTCAGGATAAGGGGAAGTTCTCGTGCAGTTTTTTTATCGACTTACAAAAAGCATTTGACACTGTCGATCATTATATCCTATCCTATGTCAGAGTTCATGTCATTATTAACAGTTGGTTCCACTCTTATTTGATCGGAAGAACTCAGTCAACTCAGATAGGATATCTCACGCTTCTAAGATAGGAGATAACCCTATCTGTGGTCCCTCAGGGCCCTGTCCTCGGACCTTTATTGTTTGTCATTTATAATTATAACATATATAATGCTTCTGATAATCTAGAGTTTTATCTTTTGCTGATGACACTAACATACCATATGCCGATAAAAATTTGAAGTTTAGCTTTTGAACTAGTTTGTGATTGGCTAACTGCAAATAAACTCTCCCTTTGTTATCTTTCATCCCTACCAAAAATGATTAAATCATTAAGTAAGTGTTAAGATTTATGATAGTCATACACATTATCAGTTTACTTTAAAATGTATAGATTTTATCAAGTAAAAGTATCATATAGGTCATGTTGCTTCAAAGATAAGTAGATATATAGCAATCATTGCTAGGCTTAGACATTTTACTCCATTTTCAACACTTCAGCATGTCCACAGGTCCCTTATATATCCTTATCTGTTGTTTAGAAAAAATTTATTTCTCCAAGAAAGGGTGGCTCAATTAATGAACTTTACCCAGTACTGAACTCACCCTATTCCATACTTCATTTCCTCTAATAAAATGCTTATATCTATGCTATATTTCAAGCTCTCCTCTATCCTGATGCTTGATGTCTCAAATAATTCTGTACCCTCTAACATGCATCTCTGATATGTTCACCCCCACAAGTCAAGGTAATTTTTATCACAAATACTCTCAACTAAACCATCAAAAGAACTCTTTTGCTAGTGTCATGGCTAAAATTTGGAATAGTATCCCTGAGAATCTGAGGAAATGTCCAAAACATGCTTTCAAGAAAAAAATACACAATCTATTATTTCTCAATCTTCAAAGCCCAGGATGGCTATCAATGCTAATATTAGACACCCTTATTAATGAAATTAAAAAAGGATCATGTTAATTTTATTTACTTATTTATTTTTCTTCATATGTTTGTAAAATCTTTCATTTTGTTGTATAATCTCTCTAGTGTTCATATCTCAGTGACAAAAAGTGAAAATGTGATTGTATATAATTATGTAATATATCAATAATTTTATCAATCAATCTTTTATTTGCCACTTAATTACTAATGTATTACATCTATAACATAATCTATTAGCAGGAAATCTCTGCAAACTCAGCCGAGCTTTTCTAGTAAGGTCCCCTTAAATTATGTATTACAAGTTACATTTGAGTTAGGTGAAATATTGAAACGACGTCATGTATCAGATATTATCTGATACTTATACTTATATATATTATCTATATACTTATATCTATAATATATCTATATATCTACTAATAGAGTCTACTTAGATCCCACCCTCCTCTTTTCTGACTGCAATGATATTGGATATTATTGTGATAATGTCAAGTTAGAATCTACTAGAGTCTATTTAGATTGCCCTTTCCTCTTTCCTGAATGTGATGATATTGGATATTATTGCAATAATATCATGTTAGAATCTACTAGAGTCTATTTAGGTCACCCTTTCCTCTTTCCTGAATGGATCTTATCGCTTTAATATCACATTAGAATCTACTAGAGTCTATTTAGATTGCCTTTTCCTCTTTCCTGAATGCGATGATATTGGATATTATCACAATAATATCATGTATGACAGTGTAAGGGCAAAAGAACAGATAATATGAATTATCGTTGGATAGAGTTAGTACGTCATATCATTATAAAAAATTAGACAAATATCTGATAAAGAATTTGGTATTTTCAGTCTGATAAAAAGTTTGATAATGTTCGATGTTAGACCTATTCTAAATCGATTATAAAAATCTGATAACTATCTGATAAATCGGTGAAAGGTTTGAACCCAGGAGTCATTTCAAAAGTAGGTTGAGTTTGATCGTCCGGGTTAACGTAGTCCTGAATAGGACTGTTGTCGTTGACAGTGACTGACGTTTCGACAACCTGTGCGGTAGTCAT
The DNA here is from genome assembly GCA_038088405.1 of Porites divaricata. Taxonomy (NCBI): domain Eukaryota; kingdom Metazoa; phylum Cnidaria; class Anthozoa; order Scleractinia; family Poritidae; genus Porites; species Porites divaricata. Next base: position 50,969,365 of record JBBMOI010000002.1, read on the forward strand.
CTTCAGAGTCAAAGTGAGTTGTATCACGTCAGTAGATGGTATTATATACTCTGGTTATTGATCTGATTGGTCAATAAAGTCAAGATGTTATTGGTCGTCTGTCAGTGAAGCCGCGATGTCATTGGCTATGAAGACTCGTAATCAGTAATTGGCGCGTTTCGATCTGTCTATTGTCACAGTTAAGCAGTCGTCTATTGTTAGTCAAATTGTCAGTTCTCCAGTCGATCTCTCGTAGTTAGTTTTGCTTCATCCCGTCAATAAGTCGTTTGTACGGCGCTGGTAACTGTTGGCTACGATTCAGTGGCGTCTGTTCTAAGTTAGTGAACCAGCTTTCCAAAGTAAGACGTTGATGGTAGTCTGTAGAATACGTTATACATGTCGCAGAGTCCCAGTCAATTTGATGTTTCGTCTGTAAATGATGCTCAGCAATGTGATTGTTGACGTCACCATTCCTCGTTGCTCGTTTGTGTTCGGTCAGTCGCGTGCTAAGGTTTCTGCCGGTCTCACCAATGTAAGAAGCCTGGCAGTCGCAGCATTTGATCTTGTATACTGCTCCCTGTCTGTCCTCCGGTTTGTCTTTGTCCTTGACATTAGTAAGCAGGCGTCGTAAAGTGGTTATGGGTTTGTGTACAACACGTATATTGTAACACAATATACGTATATCACAAGGCTACTACTATCCGGACTTTGACGAGGCGAGCGCAACTAGTTTGCGATTCACCTAACAGCCTACAAGACGAGACTGATTATCTTTACAACGTTTTTAGTAAGAACAATTACAACACGGACTTTGTTAGACGGAACACCCACAGCAACACTGACACTCAGACGAACGTCAACTCTGGCCCTGTTACGACAGCTACTGTACCGTACATCAGAGGTACCTCTGAAACTATTGCACGTATATTACAACCTTACAATATACGTGTTGTACACAAACCCATAACCACTTTACGACGCCTGCTTACTAATGTCAAGGACAAAGACAAACCGGAGGACAGACAGGGAGCAGTATACAAGATCAAATGCTGCGACTGCCAGGCTTCTTACATTGGTGAGACCGGCAGAAACCTTAGCACGCGACTGACCGAACACAAACGAGCAACGAGGAATGGTGACGTCAACAATCACATTGCTGAGCATCATTTACAGACGAAACATCAAATTGACTGGGACTCTGCGACATGTATAACGTATTCTACAGACTACCATCAACGTCTTACTTTGGAAAGCTGGTTCACTAACTTAGAACAGACGCCACTGAATCGTAGCCAACAGTTACCAGCGCCGTACAAACGACTTATTGACGGGATGAAGCGAAACTAACTACGAGAGATCGACTGGAGAACTGACAATTTGACTAACAATAGACGACTGCTTAACTGTGACAATAGACGGATCGAAACGCGCCAATTACTGATTACGAGTCTTCATAGCCAATGACATCGCGGCTTCACTGACAGACGACCAATAACATCTTGACTTTATTGACCAATCAGATCAATAACCAGAGTATATAATACCATCTACTGACGTGATACAACTCACTTTGACTCTGAAGATGACTACCGCACAGGTTGTCGAAACGTCAGTCACTGTCAACGACAACAGTCCTATTCAGGACTACGTTAACCCGGACGATCAAACTCAACCTACTTTTATCTGATAAATGATATCCTTTCGATATCGCACCCTTATGAAACATTCATACTAAAAGTGGTGGCCTTACATATTATTAAGCAGCAAGAGTGTTACACTTTATATATGTTCCACTTAATGTAGAGTCAGTATATTTCTGTTGAACAGAACATTTCAATTTTCTTTTAGGCAACTCAATATTCAATCCTAAGAAATTTGTACGACTTACCTGCTCAATATTCTGATTGCTGATGTTCATACTTATGTTGTCTGTCAGCTTTTTGTTCTTTGTTTTAAAAATTATGAAATGTGTTAATGACAACTTGTCGACAGCCAGCCAATTTGCAACTTTACAAAGCTCTTGATTAGCCTTGTCACATAATGTCTTAATGTCTTTGTCACTGATTAATAAATTATCATTATCATCTGCAAACTACAAAAATGATAACAAACCTGAACTTCTGAAATGTCATTAACATAATTATATAAAAACAACAAGGGGCCTTAGATAGACCCTTGGGAAACCCCACGTGTAATGATGGAACTTTTTGACTTAACTGATCTATAATGAACTATTTGTTTCCTATTTGTTAAGTAGTTACAAAACCATTCTAATACAATCCCCCCTGAATCCATAGTGCTCAAGCTTATCTAACAGAAATCATGATTCATGGTATCAAATGCCTTTGAAAGATCTAAGAACAGTCCAAGTGTAAATTCATTTCTTTCAATTGCCTGTGTTATTTTATCAGCTAGGTCTATGGCCACCTGCTGAAGTAGAGTGCCCTGCTCTGAATCCATATTTATATCTGGACAATAGATCGTGCTTATTGATAAACCTAATAGCTCCTTTGTACTTAAGTTTTTCTAGTATCTTAGAGAATCAGGGTAATATGAATATTGGCCTGTAATTCAAAAACGTATGCTTGTCATTTGTCTTATATAATGGTGTTACAAGGGCATTTTAAGTGCATCTGGAATTTTGCAAGTAAGAAAAGACAAATTAAATATGTGTGAGAGGTTTAAATTACAATATAACTAGAAATAGCTTTAACAACTTTTGGAGAGATATCATCATGACCACTGGGCTTATTTACATTAAGTTGTTTGATCTCATTTAAAACTTTGTCATCTGTTACTGGATCTAAGAACACTAAAGCAGCACATCTTTGCTTTAAAAAACTTGTGATATTTATTTATTTACACAATAGTCATTGAAATTTTCTGCTATCGAATGGGGCCGGGATCAGTGACTGTTCATATTGTTTGAAATGATGTGTTACACTCTCTTTTGATTTGTTTTTATATATTATTACTTCATTAATTAACGTTCATGTAGCCCTGATATTACCTTTAGCTTCATTAAATTTACGATTGTAATAACTTTTCTTTGCTAGTGAATTTAACTTTCTTAAATCTATTTCGGTATATATATGCATGTAGTGTTCCCACACGGCTTGCCTCAAATAGCTTTTGCTAACTGTAGGCAGTGTGAATGTGTAAATGTATTTCTTTAAGGCTTAATAAAGTTGTTGTTAAAAAATGTTGTCTTGGAAACTATTTCTGCAACTTCCTCAGGATTTACTTGCACCCCTACCTTACTATTATGGCCACCTCTCCATAATGGTCACTTTCTTCTCAGTCCTCAAGGTGGCCATTGTGGAGAGGTTCATTGGTATCTCTTTTTGTTTTATAGTTTAACCAGACTGAGGAGAATTCAAGACCTAATTAAGTGCAGCAAACGTCCCTTGGGTGCCATAGATGGGATTCTTTGTATCCTTGGTAAGTCTATAACTGCTTCTCTTTTTGTTTAATAGCATTTACCAAACTCTGGTACATTTCCCATTTTTTACATGTGTGTACAGTTTAGAAAGTTACATCTAGTACTTAGCAGGTATCAGGGACTTATCCAGGATTTTTCTTAGGAGGGTGTGCAAGAAAGCGTTTGACTAGCCACTAATTGAGAATACAAATCATACATACAGCTGTATCTCCATATTTTGGAGGATATTAGTTGTATTAAAAAGCCACAGGTCATCTTGGGGGGGGGGGGGGGGGGTGCTTACCCCCTGCACCCTCCTCCTACACCCTGTAGATCTGCCCCTGCATATACTGTATTTTGCAGAAGATGTTCATTTCACCAATATTGTTATGATCTCAGCTACAATCCCTCATAGTCGCTTTGTATCTCAAAAAACGTACCATTACGTGTTCATGTTTGCTATCTTGTTTATGATAACCCTTGTGATATCACATTAAAATTTTGATGTCCATCCAAAATTGTCAATAATAATACAACTGTACATTGTTTTTTGCAATGTTTTTGTTTCGTCTTCCTAAGGATTTCCTATCAAATACTGCAGAAATTTCTTAGAGGTTTTTAGAATATTATATTTTCAAATTGAATATATCAAAAATTCAGTCAGGTATTGATGGTTTTTATGTTACAAAGCTTATTCAGCATTTTGTAGATTTGTTATCTGGTGTGGCTAAAAAAGTTTCAAAATTTATGGAATGTATCATTTTCCTTTTAGGTGTGGATAGCAGGTAAGATTTCAAGTTTTTACACACTTGCACAGTATTACTGTAAAACAGGGTTTCCTCAATTAAACATATTGATAAAATGTCTATAGTAGACAATATTTGTGTTGACAAAAATGAAGATCTACTGTATGGTAATATTATTAGAGAGTCAATAGCATCATTCCTGAGGGATGTCTCAGTAAGTTACAGTGGTCAGCGGTGAGCGAGCAAGATGACCACAGCTTTTTGAACTCACATTGAAATCAACATATTTGTTTAATACTTCTTGCATATTTTTTGTGTTATTTCTGGGTTATTAATTATGCCAGAAAAAGTAGCTAGTGAGTAGGTACCTTGCAAAAAGAAAGTGAGCTTTTGAAGTCACAAATTGCTAAACTTTCTTCAGAACTAAAGAACCTCAAGTGACTTAAGTTTTTTGGTTTTTATTAGATAAGCATCTTCCTTGGAAATATCATATAAATAGTTTAAGTAATTTTCTGTAATATTTATTCTATGTGGCAAAATGTATAAATAAGAAAATAAAATAAATACCACTCTTTTCATGTTTGTTTTTACTTTAGGTACAATGTCGGGACAATACATCTTCTTAACTTCTTGCTTTTTGGATATTGTGAACTTACACCATCAGATATCAGGTAAGAAGGAAAAAAACTGGCTTTATTATTATGTTAGTGAAAGTTTAAATCTTGAGTTCTCATGTGCTATTATTTCTGGTTTATTCTGGTAGTGGAAGCCGAATCACTGAAGAGGATTTAGAAGGTACCCTTATTTAAAAGTTATAAATACCCTCAAATATAACAGGCAATATCAAGTCCCATGTCTGGTTACCTTCCAGTGAAATGGACTTGCGCAAAGACTAATGAATAACTTAATTAGTCAATGGCTGAGGTCACACTTGAGAGTTTAGTGTAGTATTGAAAGCCTAAAAATTGGCTAAAAAAGGTAGACAAAGTTTACTATTGTAAATCGGACTTGCTTACTTTTACTTTTCTGCAGTTCTTTTCATGATTCAATTGTGTCCATCAAATGTTACGGTGGTGACAGATGAGAATAAATACAGGCATTCCTTTGTCGTGTGCATGATTGTCGATTTGTTAAAGCTGTTTGAAAACATTCTCAATTCCCTTGTGGAATCTGAGTGGGTGATTGTGATGATTGTGCCTCTTTTCCTTTTGATCTTTGCTATTCTGATAGCTCAGCAGTTTCGATTTTATTGAATGGTTCAGCCAAGATTGGAAAATGAGCAGTTGCGCTTGGCTCCACGCATGGATAATTCACAGACAGTGATGTGTTCTCTCAACCAAAAATGTATGGTCCACCATAGACCAGGTTATCGCCTAGATAACAGCCAGGGGGAATAAAACTACGAGATGGTGGAGCTCTCAGTGAAATGAACGTGTACAAGTCACTCAATAAAGCCAAAACATAACTTAGAGTAAAAAAATCAGAGGTACTTATATGACTGTGTACACGGTGGCGTGAAAATATGAATTTTATTTTCGAGTGGCAAAACAATATTTTACGAATGAGTGCAGTGAGTGAGTAAAATATTGTTTTTGCCACGAGAAAATAAAATTCATATCTTCAAGCTGCCGTGTAACGTCCTTTTTATTATATAGACTAAAAGATGTCGATAAAATAATACAGGGAAATTACCAAAATTACGTCATCGATAAACTCACGTGTGAGATTATGGAAAATAAACCACTCGGGTCCCGGATGTAGTTTTTATGAATTTTACGAGTGGTGTATTTTCCAGTAAAAGACTCGTGTCTATATAATAAAATAAATTATTGTATGAATTAAAGAAGTTGAATAAAAACTAACCTTTAGGTAAATGAATAGTAGTCTCACCTGTCTATTCTATGCTTATAGTTCCTTACAAATCCGAGGTCCTGGCAGAAAGCATGTGCATAGAGCTGGCGCAATCAAAGAGTTGCATGTCAAGAATACTGACAAGTTGTCAGCTAAAAAAACAAAGTTTAGATAAACTTCTGATTAACAAATGTGATTCAGGTCGATTTACTTTAGTAACTTAGCTGTTATCCTGCTGCTGTTGCCAATGCAACAGACTAGACGGGCCTTCACCATAGTAAAGTGAGAAAATCCGGTCACATTAAAAAAGACTGAAACTATGGTAAACTTTACTTACTATATAACTCACTTTGACTCTGAAGATGACTACTGCACAGGTTGTTGAAACGTCAGTCACTGTCAACAACAACAGTCCTATTCAGGACTACGTTCACCCGGACAATCAAACTCAACCTACTTTTGAAATGACTCCTGGGTTCAAACCTTTCACAGTTTTACTTACTATAGTTAAAAAAGCCCAAGTGTGACCTCAGCCAATGAGGATGAATGACCTTTTGTCGAAGAAGCCCTGCTGAAATGACGAAGGGCTGCCTGGCATTTCTCGTTAAGTAGGATATGGCGAGGTTAAGTTCCCATGCTTCAGCTGTCCGTATCTCATTGGGAAACATTTTGGTGAATAGCTCCATTTTTGCAAAATCATCTGGTCTTATACCACACATCTCTATTGTGAGTACATACCACTGTTTGTGTGGGTTGAGAGACCCGCTTAAAACCCTTATAAAGGACGAAACTCCGAATGGAGGCACATCTGCCCCCGTTGGTTTCTTTGCCATGAGGGTCGGTCGGAGAATGACTGAACAGCCAAATGCATTGTGTTTTCTAAATTTGAAAGTCATGTCAAATTAGATTATTTAGCTTGATTTTAGAATTTAACTTTCTTACAAAGGCTCCGCTAATGTGATAGCCTTGATCTTTATCACCTACATTTCGCATCCTTGGACAGAAATGTAAACAAACATCATTACTGGGAGCCAGGGGTTGGTTCTCGCGTGCACTCGTGCTCATATTGTGTGCTTCTTCAATGAATGTGCCATTTACATTTATTAAAGTGAAAAAGGACTTGGGAACAACAATTAACTAAAAAAAGCTTTTATTCAGATCATTGGCTCCCGGCTTATGTAATTCCAACATAATATCATATTCGATTCTTACTTAACAGAGATTTATTTCAGAAAGGCAATTCTGTCTTAAGTACTTATTGACCAGTATCTGTTGCTTTTTTTAAAACACCCCAGAAACCTTGTGTGGCTCCTGTAGAGAGTTTTTTTTGAGGCCTGAGCCTGTCGTGTGCAGAGTATGTAAACGGCTTTCATTAAGTTGGCTGTATAAAATAGAGCTTTACATTTACAAAGTTGCCTGTATACATTTTGTGATGCTCATGCTTTTTTTGCTTTTATATCATTGTTTATTGCCAGATGTCGTTGTTGTTGTCAAGGCAGAAAGTGTTCATGTTTATTGCAACCCTCTTAACTATCCATATTTGCTACCATTTATTGCACATTGGAGAAGTCTTCACATTCACTGTTTGAATAGCAAAGAGGTATGAGTATTATTATTTTACAGTAATTATTAGTATGCTTGTTTTGATTCAAAGTTGTAATAGGCATGCGATACGTGCAAATGTAAACAAACCTACTAAACAAGCCAAGCGACACGGATGTCTGCTGGGTGCAGTGTCACAACACAGCATTTATCTTTGTTACATAAAACCCACAGATAACGCACGGCAAACAGATCAGCAATAGAAAACAAACTTTTTGGAAAAACAAGGTACACTGAGTGAAACAAACTATTTAAATTTTCCCTTTGCAAAATAATCATCCTCGCAGCACATGGTGTGAATGGTTTGGCTTATTGCCAAGAGTTTGACAATGTTTTTGCTCTCAGATGTCGAGCACCAAAAGAAGATGTCACACAAAATTCCATGATCTCATGCATGAGATAATCAAGGGTAACATTGATTGATGCATATTTCATCACATATTTTTGGAAAGGAGGTGATCAATCTTATTGAGCAAAATGACCTCATAAGCAAGTTGCATTCTTTCACAGTTGAACCGTAAAATGGGCAGAGTCCAACATCCTCATGTGCAGACCATCTTCTATTTTTAAAACCCTTGGGTTAGATTAAGTCATAATTATTCTATCTTATACGAACCACGAAAGTGAAGTATTCCAAAGCTTTCAGGTGCAAACTGCATGTCAATACAACTCACAGTAAGGGCCTGGTCACTTGAGCTGGGGTTCCATTCTTGACCCCAGATCTCTTCTGCATATGACGGCTGGGGAGGGAAGAGCTCTGGGGTTTAAGAACCCTGCAACAAGATTGTCTCTGATTGGTTTCAGCAAAAAACAATTAAAAGAGTTCTGATTGGTCCATTCAAGTTCACACTAGAGCAGATGAACGTGAGGTGTGTTTGGCATGTGAGGGGGTTTTCCCTAGAAATGTTGAAGTAAACACGCCCACCTGATTCTTGATTTCAGCGATTCCAAACGGCGGGGCTAAAGTGCAGGTCACATTTCAGACACAAAAACAATAGGACACTGGACAAAACTGTTCTTGATTGACGTTTTGTTGTAGAAAGATAAAACAAGCCAAGGAACCTCAATTTTTTCTGTTCTGAACTTTACCAAGTTCCACACATGAGAAAATATATTCATGTTGATCACGCAAGGAGGACTTGTATTACAGCGTAACCAAAGTTGGTAATTAAATTTATAATGAAATCACAAAAGGTATGCAAAATCACGTGATTTGTGAAAAAAAATGAATCTCGAAATGAAGGGTTGTTGCGTTAAGAATATAGTGATGCGTTTGTGGATGTATTAAAAAGCATTTGACGGGAAAACTGAAGAAAAACTTTACGACAGTGTAAAACTTATTTGACCACTGAAATATGGCAACTTTCTTCAGACTTTCCTCATCTTAAACTCTTCTTGCCACTTGATGGGTCTTCCATCTCTTTTTAAGGTGGCGGCCTGTTGCTCGCATTTCTTACTAGCCACAAAATGCTGCTGTGTTGAAGTGTAGTCGGGCAAGAACTTCAAACACTGCTATTTGGGCCTCTCGAATAGTTGCTGGACCATATTTCTTGGCTCTTCTCCCAAGAGCCTGCCACTTTCTCATGTTCTGTTGCACAACAGCTTGAAATAAGTCTGTTGGATTTGCCTTGTGGTCCTTAGGTGGTAGCATTCCGCCATTACAACTTGAATCTTTGACTCTGTAAACTGCTGATGTATCAAAGGATGACAGTGCTGCATGTCAATGACTAAATTGAAGAAACTGGACAATAACTGATCTGAAAATAGCCTTTGCTAGTTAACCAAAACTCGTCAAACAAATGTACTAACTACAGATTACTTGTTAACATAATTATAAACAGTCCTTATGTAATGTTTAGTTTAAGTTTATGGTGGCATAAACTGATGTTAATAAACCTGAGAATTAGGCCCTATGAAAGCACACTTATTGAAATACTAGCAACAATCATGTCTCTGTTCTTATGTCACACAACGTGCAACATTTGGATAAGCCTTTGTACTAAGTAAGGGCAGATACTAGTTCAAAGTACAAGAAAGAACAATGAACAGTAACTAGTTGTTCAATTACAATGTATCCTTCTTCTTTGGCAATGTCCACTGTAACTTAGCATGAGATATCTACTAGACTCCACAAAGGTTCCATTCATATTATCAAATGCTCATCATGCACATGTGCTCCTCTTTTTGCCGTACACTGTCTTTTTCCAGTCAGTTCTCTTAGGGCTTCAGTTCATTCACAACAGCATTTTTTGCCTGGTCCACTTCCTCACAAATCGCTACGCTTAAATCGACTTCAATAACTTAGTGTACCATGCCAAGGCAAAGGAGGAACATAAACTGTCGCAATTCCGTCTTGGATGGCGCCAACGCACCAACAGACTACAGCGCCATGTCTTCCGAAGCTCTTCGCTTCATGCTGTGAGAACGTCACCTCCAGCAAAGCGGTAATCGCCACGTACTTATCTTGTGGCTACAAAAAAATGAGCAGCAAAGACCGCCCGTATCACGATCAGAAAGTGCCCCGTTGAACTCCAATGTCGCCACTGGTGTTCCAGATGCAGAACTGGCTGCCTTAATTGCCTCTATAGTGGACAAGCGGATGAACCGCCAACTAATCCAAGATGGCGGAGCCAACAACAATGCCCAACTCGCTCGGCCCAGTCCTCCTAGTAACCTTCAGGACAGCCTCACGCTCAGTCCTCCTCCACTGCCACAAGATGGGGGCCAAAACATGACCCGTCAACATCCTCCTTCCCTTCAAAAGCATCCAACAGGTAGTCTCCTCCCAAATACTGCCGTTCCTTCTGGTCTCGCTGCTTCTTCTGGTCTTGGTTCCCTCTCTTCTCCTGTCGACTTTTCTGATCCAGTCCAAGTCGCGTCGTTTCACGGAACTTCCGACCGCCTTCCCTCGCCAGCCATCTGACAAAAGCCACCTCGATGGCCATCACGAACGGTGAGTACGTGGACTTTGCTACCCTTTTACCAATGACCTCCCTTCTCACTGACACCATCCATTCCCATCTTAACCTTAAGGTAGGCGATCAGGGTCTAACTATTCCCCTTCCCGCCTCCACTAAATGCCCCAAAATCACCTCTATAGATCGATGGCTTGATGCCTTTGCCATATATTTCGCCGTTATCATGTCTGTGTACCCCTCTCATGCTGTGGATTGAATAGCTATCAACAGTTGATTCGAGATGCGGCGCGTAAGTTCCCTGGGATGGCTTGGGGTGTGAAGGCGTGCCTCTCATAACCTTTCTGCCAAGTGGGGGGAACGGGACGTCCAGCTCTACCTCAATACCTTTATAGGCCTCCCCAAATCAGGATGCCGTTCTTGCAGCAGCACTGATCATTTTTCTGATACCTGCCCTTTATCTCCCCGTAGGTCTCGGGATGCCCTTACCCAATCCGACCTGTGCTATAACTTTAACATAGGCCGACCCTGCGCTCGTACCCCATGCCCTTACCAACACAGGTGTAACTAGCCGGGATGCTCAGCAGCTCACTCTGGGGAAGATCGCTCTAAACTGACCCACCACAGAGAGGACAGACCTAAATCGTCTTTAAGCTCTGGCAATTCCTCCCGAGGACACTCCTAATTACCTCTCCCAACTGATCCCTCCCACCCCCATTGACATCAACAATTTTGCATCCTACCTTCAGGGCCATCCAGATCCCACAACAGTTAATCATCTTCCCACAGGGTTTTCTCAGGGCTTTAAGATCGGCTATTCCAGTCCAAGGGCCCCTAAGGAATATTCTAACCTTCCCTGTGCAAACATCAACCCATCTATTATTGACAAAAATATGCTAAAAGAGGTTACCCTGGGCCACACAGTGGGGCCTTTCCACATCCCTCCTTTCTCCAACCTGCAGGTATACCCCATTGGCGTCATTTCCAAGAAACACTCTTCGGAGTGGCGCACCATTTTCCATCTCTCATATTCCTCCCGAATCCTATTCTTTGCAATACATAAAGGTTGACCACACAATAGCCATACTTCAGGATCTCGGTCCAGGATGCTTCATGTCCAAACCAGACATAAAATCAGCATTTCGCAATGTTCCCATCCATCCCTCTGCTTGGGAACTTCTGGGTATGAAATGGGAAGGGCTCTATTTCTTTGATATGGTCCTCCTCTTCGGTCTCAGGTCGGCCCCCCCTTCCTTTTTGATGAATTCTCTTCTGCGGTTCTATGGATCATTCAAACTAAACTTCATATTCCCAAGGTTATTGATATACTAGATGTTTTCTTATTTTTGCTACCTCCCCTCCCCGATCAAAATGCATGACTGCTCTATGCCAAATTTTACACCTTTTTACAGAGCTAAATATCCCTATAGCTCCCAGGTAAACCTTCCCTGCATGCACATGCCTTGAATTTATGAGCATCCTACTAGATTTCAATAAAATGGAAGCCCGTCTCCCAGTAGACAAACTCACCCGCATTCAGGAAACCCTTTGTCAGTGGACTAATTGGAAATCTGCCACCTTACAGGAGCTCAAGTCTCTGATTGGCACCCTTCAATTTGCTTGTAAGGTTATTGCCCCCGGCCGCCCCTTCTTGCAACGCATCATCCATCTTACAAAGGGTATCAAGTTCCCTCATTGGCACATTCGCCTTAATTCAGGTAAGGACATTTCTATGTGGCAACACTTTCTCCAAAATTGGAATGGGGTGTCCTTCTTTTTAGATACCCAAGCCACCTCTCTGCCGGAGCTTCAGCTGTACACCGATGCTTCTGGTTCCCTCGGGTATGGGGGTTTCTTAGCACACGAACGGTTTCAGGGCCACTGGCTCCCCCACCACACCCTCAGCCAAAAAGGGGTATTAGTATTGAATGGCAGGAGGGAGCTTTTTCCCATATACTTGGCTCGTATTTTATGGGGTCCCCACTAGTCTGGCAAAAGAATCCGCATGTGGTGTGTACTTGGCGGCAGTGCAGGACCTGCATCTGGAGCTTAACTTTCCTCTTAAGCTCAATGACATGTAGAGGTTACAAAAGGTCCCGACAGGCATTAAGCGCCTCACTGCTACTAAGCGGCTTGACCGTTTTCCTATTACTCTTCCAGTTCAAAAGCTACAAAACAGAGCAGCCCGTGTTTTGACCTACTCAAGCTATGACGTAGATGCTGGTTACCTTTTCAAACTTCTAGGGTGGAAAAACCTAGCTTGCCAGCAACAAATCACAAGAGCTACGATGGTTTACAGGTCTCTGCACGGGTTGGCTCCAAACTATCTTAGTTCTAAATTTGAAAGACGAGAAGTCGCATATAACCTAAGGGACTCTGAAAATAAACTCAATGTTCCATTACCGCGCACAAACTATTACAAAAACAGCTTCAGCTATAGTGGCGCCATTCTCTGGAACAGTCTTCCTAGTAACTTAAGGGAAGCAGAGTCCCTTGGGCAATTTAAACGATTACTCAAAGAACTGTAAGGCACGGCATTCGTGGAAAGCAGCTTTTTATTTTTATTATATTAGTATTAGTATTAGGTATTTATAAAGCTGACGAATTTTGTACCGTGGATAAATAAAGATTATCTATCTATCTAGTTCTCCATTCCATTCACTCCTACCTTAAGCCTGAACTTTCCTATAATCTGGACCATGTTATGCTTTGGGCAGCCTTCACCCTTGCCTTTTTTGGGTTTTTAAGATCCAGTGAATTCACTTGCAATGGCCCATTCGACCCCTCTGTCCACCTCACTTCCAACGACATCACACTGGTACCCAACTCCCACTCACCCAACCTCATGCTAGTGCACATCAAACAATCCAAAACTGACCCTTTCCAACAGGACCACACAATCACCATTGCAAAGTCCTCGTCACCTATCTGTTCGGTGATGGCCATGAAAGTCTATCTCCTGCAAGCCCAGCCACCATCCAGCCAACCTCTGTTTGCCTTCGCGCAACCCAGACATTGGCTTACACGGAACAACCTAACAACGGAGCATAGGACAATTCTTCAACACTGTGGTCTCCCCTGCCAACAATTTCTACTCCCACAGTTTCTGTACCGGAGCCGCCACAACAACAGCCACTGCTGGCCTTCCACCCTGGCTTATTAAAGTTTTAGGCCGCTGGAGCTCAGACTGTTATGAACGCTATATAAGGACCCCAAAATGTACCATTTTAGAAGTACCTAGACTCTTAGCTAATTCTAGTCCATAACTAACATTAAGACAGCTAGTGTCGTCATTAACTTTCGTCGGAACATTTGTGAAGTCGCATAGGAGCGGTAGGTATGGCGCCCTCTGCCTACAAGAGCCCAACTTTATGCGCCTTCTACTGTGGGGGGATTGTGTCCCCTGTGTCCCCATGCTCCACAATCCGTGGCAGGGAAGTGCAACCCCTGGCTGCACTTTACCCCACAGTAAGGCTTAGCCCTTGGAAACAGGTCCGGAAAAATATCCACTCCAGGGTGTGGACCCTCGGTCCCACCTGATTTGTACTCCACCCAGGAGGACCACCCCTCCTGGTCCCCCCTAGTTCCTAGTGACTGGGGGATATGGGCCTCACCCCGGAGACTGATCAGGACTCCTGTCCAGGGTGGCTACCCCTGGTACCACTCGATCTTGTCTCCCCACAGGAGGGCTTCTCTCCTGGTCCCCTTACCCCTAGATTTAAGTGCTTCCCTGCCACCAGAATTTTGCCATTACCTTTTGTGTATTTTCTGTGTGGTACCCGGCATATAACCTTTTTGCAAAAACACTGCCAATGGGAAGAGTTTATTAAGTAACAGAAACTACATTTTTCGGCATATGTCCTGTAACCTGTGACCTGTGACCTGCACTTTAACCCCGGCGGATTCCAAAACAACATTTGCACGACTAGAGGCAGAATAACTGGATTCCCCAATTTTCAAATAAAACACGTAAGCTACATATCGAAAATTGACCAAGAAAAAGATTTGAATGTGAAAAATAAGATTTAAATACACCGACATCTTTTCCAGCTAACATTTAAGAAGCATGATACATAACTGATTTTTCTTTGACTTCAATGTTATTGTATTCACATGAAGTAGCCGAGTATGAATGAAAACTTTAGCTTCATGTAAACTGCCCAACAAACAGACTATTTTTTCCCACAATATCACATTTCAAAGTAGCTTCACTGAAGCGTTTAATATTCATGAACAAACATAAATAAAAAGAAGACTAAATTCATATTTATTTTTGAAAAGTTTTATGGGAATTACCATACATTTATCTTACCTAAAAATTCTTCAAGGACTCCATTTCTTCAGTTCTAATTCCGAAGGAGCAGGAAACTTCATGATGAAGTAGATATAGAAGAAGCAAAAAGTTTTGGTTGGGTAAAAGAGCATGCGCTGTGAGGTGCAATTAGCCAGATTTTGGCTACAGCGGCGCAGAGTTTGCCAGAGCTTACGCACGGAGTCAGAAGTGTAAGTGCCGTGTTCAAGAATGACTTGGTTCATTTGTCGGGCTACTGGCAAGTGTGATGACTTGGAAAATTTCCGGGATCATAATACTGGGATCCCTGCTAACCGGACTGGCTCGGTTGTCGTATAATCGCAAAGTTGATTTTTGTCGCATTTAACTATGTACTGGGATCTCTGCAAAGCAAGCCAGCTTAATAAAGCCAGATTTTACTCCTTCCCCTTGACCTCACCGATTTCTCAAGCTCCCAAGCACTCACACAAAATTTTAGTCCCCCCCCTATCTTCATACTCCCTTCTCTATATTAAATGAAATTTTGGCCTTATCCATGTTCTCTCCATACAAATATTATCAAAAGTAAGTGAAAAACAATCCTAAACAGAAAGCCCAACAATGTTTAAAATAAGTACTAGTATGTTTTTGGCTATTGATAAGACTTTTCACAACCACCACTTCACATTTCAACAAACTGTAACTACACAATCCCTTCATAAGCAAATTAGAACTTCCACAACTAAAATCACTTTTACCTCCCAAAATAGTTATTTTTTGTTAGTTCATATTAAATTCTACTAGAAAAAAAGTAATTCACTGATTAACAAACTACAGCCATTGTCTTACTAATTCACGTCCAATATAACTCCATGCCTTGCACTTCATGCATCTCAACCAACTCCTAAAACATACAATGCTACTCACATCCCTAATACACATAAAAAACTTCACACATGCCTTGTACATCGACGCCCAAATATATGCTCCCACAGCGTCTTGTTATAATAATTATAAAGGCATCCAAATCATAGAACAGAGATGAGAATGTGCATGTGTTGTGGCTCAATAATAATTATTGCATTCTCGTTTTCAGATTTTATTTTCCTTTGTTTTTGAGTATGCTGATGTATGATAATGAGATGGAAACAGAGGAAAATGAAATTTAAAGTATAAGGATACCATGTTAAACCACAACACCTGTACTGCAGTAGGGCTGTCTAAGGTCCAGGTTCTATGAAAGTGGACCCTACACTGCTATGCCTCATGACTAAGCTTATATTAAGTAAGAAGTGAAAAGCCTGCCAGCCCCAGCTATATTAGAAAATATTAGAAACCAATGACAACTGGTCTGGAGTCTGGCATTTTCCAAGTACAGTGTACATCTGTTATCATATATGGGAGTTCTAGGTGTCGTACTATTTAATTTCTAGTATGAAGATGATGAAGATAAGGCAGAGGAATTCAAGATTCTTAGTTTTATTTCCATGGTGGAAGGCTGTAATTGTCTTGGTATACCATATGGAGGTAAAAAGCCTTCTTTATTCATATTTGTTAAATTAATTCAGGGCTGTGCTCTAGTGGAGCCCAGTGGCCCTTGGTGCCTAACTTTTGATCTTGGGCAACTAGAAAATCTTCCTTTTTTATACAAATCACATGCTGGGCACCCTTGATTTTACAGGTTTAGAGCACTGGGCCCCCTTCAATTTTCCTTAGAGCATAGCCATGTAATTGATAATCCATATAATGATAACAATACTGGTTGCACTAGACACTTTGTTAAAACTGGGCTCTTCTACGTGTACTAATATCAATTCATGGGTTGGGATCCCACAGTGTATTGTGACCTCTCACGCGAAAATGTACACTAACGGCTTTCCGTTTACAAGCCTTTTGTCACCTGTTCGAACGGTTTTGTCACCTGTTCATTGGGAACATCAACCCGTTCGAACGACTTGGTTACCCGTTTGTTAAAAACATCAACCCGTTCGAACGACTTGGTTACCTGTTCGTTAAAAACATCAACCCGTTCGAACGACTTGGTTGCTTGTTTATTGAAGGCATCAGGCCGTTCGAATGACTTCATCACCTGTTCGTTCGTTCGTTCGTTCATCATCTGTATTATGGCATACCTTGGAATTATTAGTATTTTTTTTCTGTCGAAGCGGATATGGAAGACGAGGAAAAGTGATGGGCAACCTTTGCTTTTGAAAAGTCCATGAACGGATGTCCTGATCATGGACTTTTCAAAAGCTTTCAATAAGGTGGGCCATCAGCGTTTGATTAAGAAGCTAGACTACTATGGTGTACGGAGTAAAACAAGGGATTGGATACAGGCCTTTCTAGCAAACCGAACGCAGCAAGTTATTGTTAGAGGCAAATACTCTGACATAGCTCAAGTGCAATCTGGCGTCCCTCAGGGGTCCGTATTGGGCCCATGTCTGTTCCTGTTCTATATCAATGATCTACCACAAAACCTGTCCTCTCCAGTTCGTTTATTTGCAGATGACACCCTGCTATACTTGGCTGTGGAGTCGATAGGTGATGCAATTTCTTTGCAGAACGATTTAAGGGAACTTGAAAATTGGGAAAGTAGATGGCTTATGGAATTCAATACGGACAAATGCCAAGTACTGCGTGTCTCTCGCAAACGTGATCCACTGATCCATGAATACATCTTACATGGCAAAATATTGGAATTAGTTGACTCTGCAAAGTATCTAGGAGTATCAATAACATCAGATCTATGTTGGAATCAACACATATCCAACATTGTAACTAAAGGTAACCAGTCATTAGGCTTTCTGAGAAGAAATCTCACGATTAACTCTCCAGAACTGAAGTCAATTGCCTATAAGAGTTTGGTTCGACCCACTGTGGAATACGCTTCAGCGGTTTGGGATCCATACACCAAGCATAACAGGGATAGACTAGAAATGGTACAACACAGAGCTGCACGCTACGTACTACATCGCTATGAAAGAACTGCTAGTGTCAAAGAAATGTTGGAACAACTTCATTGGAAAACTTTAGACCTACGTAGGAGGAAAGCAAGGCTAACAATGCTATATAAAATGCACTATAACCTAGTTGATATAGACCATCAGAAGTATTTGGAGCCTGCTGATCGCTCTAGCAGGCACATGCACAAATTCTCATACAAAGTCCCGGCGTCTAACAAATTATCATCTGTTTTCTTTTTTCCTAATACTATCAGGGACTGGAATAGCCTACCCTGAATGTTGTTGAGGCACAAAGTGTAAATTCTTTCCGAGCTAAGCTAGACATGTTTTGATTGTTTGTATTTTATTGTTATTATTTGTTAATATTATTTGTAAGGCCGCTGACCTCTTGCTAAGAATCATCTCATCGATGGAGAGCAAGTATTTGGAAAATAAATAAATAAACAATAAATATAGAAACGCTATCCGTTCAAAATATTTCACTTGTTCGAGTGGTCAGTTAATTCAAAGTTGGAAAGATCTGTTTGACTTCATTTGCACAAGGGTTAGTTTATCTGCTTTTAACTGTTATTTTGGCCTTATTAAAAAACCGCGCACACACAAGCGATGTAGCAGACGGTATCCAGTCATTTCGTTCCAGTCAACAGTCAGATCGTTCCACAAAATAGTCGGTTCGTTCCACAAAAAAGTCAGTTCGTTCCACATATTATGTTATAACTATTTTCTAAATGTGTAAATGTGATCTGAGTTCAGAGAAGCGATCGGAACATGGATGAAAGTATTTTCAGAACTATTTACGTAATAGTGAGAGCGTCGTATGTTAATTTCACTATGCATTGCGGAACGATGTGAGAACTATTCACACAACAGCGAGAGCTTATGTTTGTTGTATAACCAGGAAGAGTGTTTTCTTGCGTCATTATTGGTGTATTCATTTTGGAGAAATGTAATATTAAAAGTGTAATAATGTTTGTTTGCTGATGTAGTCACTTGTGTAGATTATGCTTATCTTCATCAGGCGATGGGGTTGACTGGTTACTCATCACAGCTTTTATTGGTGCATTTCAATTCTCAATGTTTGTAGTGAGTTGTTTCTTTGGTGGTTCACTGTTGTATGGCCATAGTTGTTACCAGACATTTGACAGTACTGTAAAGACAAGCACATTATATAGTAGTACAACAAAGTCATGTAGGTGAAAATTCTATTCAGTGTTCAGTGATCACACCTACTTAAAAACAGTACAGATTTGAGCATCATGGCTTATAAGGGGACACGTAACCATTCAACCTCATCACTTAATGAAGACAAGAAGTGATTTGCCAAAATGTTGCAGACTTGTCATAAGTAAGTACATTGTAAGAGAAAAATCATACTTTATTTTGTCTTGTGACATAGATGTTTTTCTATGTAAATAGGCAGTGTGTCCACCCTTGCTTGCTTATGTATTCTATGCAGGCTCTCAGTTGTGACAGTCAGTCTAAAAAAGGGAGATGCAGACATGATAAGTTTCTTCGCTCACTTTTCTTTTCACCTGTTACAACTGTGGCAAACTGTCAGTTGCAACCACAGCCTAGAACAGGTTAAACCTGTCCCTTCTTGGCACTGTTAAAGTGGTGGCCAGTAAACCTACTCTTCATATCAAGCCAGTAGTGATACAATAGATTAATATATTTTTGTGCTGCATTGCTCTTTTTTATGTAATAGCATTATTTTTTTCTTTGCAGAAGCAAGCCCTGGCGATAAACTTCCTCCCTTTGATCCATTTATTCTTGAAAAATGGCCTTTAATTCAAGCATTTGCCTTGGAAGATTTTGGATGGTAATTAACAACAAAAATAATAATCTCTTTGTAGAGTATTGAAATCTGCATGCATACTTGTATATGTTGTAGCTTAACTTAATTAGTGATCTCTGCTTTTTGGTATTGACACATACAAGAAAAAAGAAAAGGTAAAAATTGACTGACCACAATACAGTTTCCCTCATACTTATGATATATACCCTTGGAATAACTATTTTGCAAATAAATATTCATATAAGTTTGATTGTTTCTGTTGTTTCTCTTAGTGGTGGATTTTTTACTATGAAACATAAGGTAAGAGAAGGATGGGCTTGACTGTTCTTCACTGAAATGCATAAGGTGCAAAGTTTTAAAAGCTTGTGACAAGACAGGATGATTAGCTTAATTTCTCTGAGTTTTACAATAAGTGATACAGATTAGAAATTAACACAGATGATTTGATAAAAAAAATAGTCAGGAATAAAATAGTTACATCTAAATTAGGAGGCAAGATGGGATAATCCCATTAGGACAGATAAGCCGTGTAAAACATGTTTTCAAGGAAGATTTACGAATAACAATCATAAATGCTTTGGTTTTTATTAAATTGTACTACTGTTCTTCAGTGTGGTCTAATACTACTGATACAAATATTAGGAAGCTGCAAAGTGTCCAAAATTTTGTTGCCCACATAGTTTGCTAAGAAATACGATCATGTAATTTCAGTGCTTAAGAACCCAAGGTGGCTATCAGTAAAAGCCAATTTATACTTCAGAGATACCATTTAGGCATTTAAGTGTATGATGGGCATGGCCCCAGAATATTTAGGTAACAAATGTATTTTTAGATGTAAGGTAAGTGGGCAGGTGACTAGAAGTTCTCAGAAACTGAATATTCCATTATTTAAAACTAAAACAGGGCAGAGGCCCTTTTTCTTACAGAATTGTTAATATATGGAATAATTTACTATCTGAAATTGAGCTAAGCAAATGTTTAAATAATTTTAAGCACCATTTAAGGAAATATCTTATGAAAGACTTTTTACAATGACTCACGATGAGTTACAATGAGTTATCCTGCCGCCAATGTTAGCTAGTTTTCATTTGCTTAAATTAGTTATCACCTTTAATATTGATTACTGTACTGTATATTTTTAACTTTCATCTGTTAATTATTGTCACTGAAAAACTCCTATGGGGAGATGTGATAAAGTATTGTATTGTAATCCCATAGCAAAGGGTAATCTAGTGGATGACTCCTATAGAACAGAATATTACACACAGATTTATGTGCTTGTAGCAAATACAGTTTGCATTATGGGACCTTCTTTTTGGCATTTTGCCAGCCATTTTCGTGAAATATGTCATAAAGCTAATTGAAACTTACTTTATTAAAAATTTCTTTAGGCTGTCAATATTACATCAGAGTTGGACAAAATCTATGGTTTGCTGGACCCTCTGACAGTAGAATCCATAATCATTGAGGTATGTCGTAGTTGTGCAAAAATGGCAAAGAAATGTACAAAAAAGCGTGATGTACATGCAAAGTTGTTGTTTTGCTTATTAAACCTATTGTTTTGTTCACGTTCTTGTTGCCGTCTTGTTGGTTATTTAAGTCTCTAATGTTTCCTGTGAAACAAGAAGAAGTGGTGCCGTTTGACGTTTTGACGTTGCCATCACGTGGACACGCATGCTCGATGGAAAAACAAACGGTTGCTTGCAGTGATTTCTCTCCCTTTGTAGCGTAACGTCTGGCCTGGAGAAACCAATGCTCGTAGGGTAGTTGAAATTACATTTGCTTTCATTAAAAGGGAGTTTTACAAAGTTCACTTTAAAGGAATTTGCAGTTCTTGTATTCTAAATTTAACTGCCTGTAGGTAAGGAGCCTCCATTGCAGTGAAAACTGTCAAACTCAAGAGTCTAACAATTATCTAAATAGGGTTCAGTAAGTGGCTTGAGTAACTGTAATCAGCCAGTGCGACAAGAAGTAAAGTTATTGTCAGTTTTAAGTTCAAGATGTTTATAACCTTTTTATTTCCAGACACTTCCCTTGTTTGATTGTCACTGCAACTCTGTTCTAAAAAATGTGGATACAGAAAGGTCAGAGTAAGCCGTCAATTCAAGGTTTTTGGTTAAATCTTACCACCTTGTGGGAAATTATAGAGTTCCTAAATTCCTTGAGAGGTTTGAAATGTCCTTGAATTTAAAAATAAAGTTTGAAGGCCTTAAAAGTCCTTAAAAATTGCAGTCGCTGCCGTAAAGGCCTGGAAATCGGTTGCTCACTTCATCCACCCCACATTCTCAAGGGGCTATATAAGTATTAGCAACAAAAAAATAGTAAAAAAATATTAAATAAGGAAGTAAGAACCTTGCTTTTATTTGGACAGCATGGAGTCCTTGAAAAGTCCTTGAATTCTTTATCCAAGCAGCAGGGGTGTAAACCCTGTAGCTCATCAGTTTCCGTGGAACTGTGCCACTAGTAGCACTTGTGTGCTTCCTTGCTATTGTTAAATTAATGCTGGGTATTTTTTAGCACTTTATCATCAAGAACAACATCATCAATGTTTTTACTCTTAAGATACATGTAATTGTTGTGTACCAATGGTTTGTTCTTTTGCTAGCAGGAGCTAGTCCAAACTGCATTGAGATGCTTATTCACTCTTGTGTTGTACTGTTATTTTTAGTGACCTGTGTAAAGTCACAGAGAGGAGTTTGAGTGAGGTACTGAATATCAAACTTTGTAACTTTTAAACCTTTTTAAATTATTTTATCAAATCCAGTGGAAAGAAACACTCTATGTAAATTGAATCCACCAAAAAATCCACTAGTTCTGGGCTATCGGATATGACTTTCTTTGCTCACTGCTACCTTAAAATAATGCTTTTTGACTGTTGTGATGTTGTTTTCCTGCAAATCAGTGACATCACTGATAATGAGGCGTAAATGTGGTTAAGTTGACTTTAGGCTAGGTTCATGTTAAGCTAATGTAGTTAGTGGTCACTGCCATAAGCATACATGATCATCGAGGTAGTTACAGCCTGTGATACATTTTGCTTTCTTTGTTGAACTGATCTTTGCGGATCCCCAGCTTTCTGTCATTAAGAAAATTTTTACAGCAGATTTGGAACTAGCTAGTACAGTAACTTAGTCCAAAAATAACCTGAACTTAGAAATAATTTGGTGGCTGCCTTCTGGTAAGGTGATTTTAGCTCACACAGTTGCAGTGATTTTGTTACAAATAATAGTTGTGGTGAGTCCTGGGACTCATTTTGTGGAAATTCATGAGTCCCAGTTTAAAAGAAAGCAAGTCCTAAATTATAACTGCTCGGGTCTTTGTGTAACCAGACAGTTAATTCTGAAGACAGGCTCCAAAACTCTGTATTACAGTTAACTGAAATAAAAATATACTCCTTCTATTGTAAAGCACAACAAAGACTAAAAGAGATGTGGGTCATTAAACAGCAGCCACAAGAACAGTCACAGAAATCATACCAAACAGGATTTTGTACAAAGATATCTTCAGATCCGATGGATCAATCTTTGCGTCGTAGGGGACGCATATGTCATGAATTTAATTTTGCATCTTTGAAGATTCTTATGTGTCAGGGACACAGGACACAGAGGTAACACAGTCTGTGCTGCTGTGTCAGAACTCTATAGTGCTTATATTTAGACACTAGCAGAGAAAGAGGAAACGTGTGGGACAATGGTAGTCATAGTTTTAAAAAAAAGATCACTTTGAATGCATTCTTCATGATGTTTGATCTTGAGTTGTCAAGTTTAAATTTTAAAGGTGGGTTGAGTTTAATTTTTTGTGTAGGTTGAATACATATAATGTATATATCTAAAGAGATTTTTGTTGGTAATGAAAAAATTGCTATTCTTTTAGCCCATTGTGAGCTACTTTGCTCATGGACATATTGGAGATAGAGAAACCATCTCAAGGTATGCATTCAACGTTATACAAAAATTATACATGTATGTTATGGAACCAGTCCTCCTTTCATTAGAGCTTAAGTGATGTGAAAATTCTTACCATGGTATTGTATAATATAAATAATTATAATTCAATGACAAATATATATAAAAAACGTTTTCAAGATATCTAATGCAACTAAGGAAAGGGAATTCTGAAATTGCCCACCAAAAAGCACATGACCTGCTAGATAGTGGATGGAAGGTATAACAGTTTCTTAAGTGGCGAGGAGGGGTTACCATCCTCCTCTTCCCTCTAAACAAAGTTATCTTTTCGCAGAAGCAAGTTAAAATGTCATTCTTGTAAAAAGTCCTAATAAGGTAGGCTTAAACGGGATATTATGTAACACATGCATGCACTGCTTGATTACCTGCTCAATAATACGGAGTAAGAACCTTGTATTTGTAAAAAATCTAATTGGAAGTGTGACTTCGATGCAAACATCCCACAGGGAAGGCAGCAGTACTCTTGTTAAAAGAAAGTAGCAGTAATGTCATATTTAGTGTGACGACAGTGTTGTTTATTTGAGGGCATTCTTAATCAAATATTTACTGTATGCATATAATATATTAATTTTATTACGGTAAATGTTGTTGATATTCTTGTATTCAGTTCATCAGAAGGCTGTCAGCCATACGTGCTTCTGGGAACACACTCTTCAAAGCAAAATATCAAAAGAGCAGCCAAACAGTCCTTTTTGAACAATAATACTACAATGGCAAACAGTGGTGTTGATGGCAGAGCTGCAAGGCACATGGTATGAATTTGACCTTGTTTATTACAGGGGTTTATGGCTTTGTGGTATACACATTCCTTGTTTATTAATTTGAGAACTTCCTATTACAACGGCTTTTTAACGCCAAAAGGAAAAGGTCCTGTTAACTTTTGTGATAACAATACGGGTCAATACAGTTTCTTGTTTTTGGTCAATTCAATGTCAATTCAGTAAGTAGTGAAAACTGTCACTGTCCTGGTCAGTAAATGGCAGCTTAAGCTCAGATTGAATAAAGGCTCGGGAAATTATTAGGATTTGGACAAAACGCAAGGTGATTCCCTGGTTTTGCACTGCGCATCTCTTATTGCGCATAACAAGATGGCCACCGTAAAAAGAGCATGTGAAGTAACATTATTAAAATGAAGTTGACTGAAGAGAAACGCTTTTGGAATTTTTGCTTGCGGTTGTTTCTTGCCGAGGTGGGACTCACTGTGTTAGGAATGTGCATAACATAAGCAGTGTTGCTGAGTTCGACTTCCTCACGGAGAACCTCAATAGCGGATGTTTAACTTGTGCTTACTTACTTTGATTTTCATTTAAACGCTTTCTTTACCACATTGTGTCCTAAATGTGATATCTCGATGTAAATTCTGTAAAAACGGATTTTTTAATACTTTCTTGCCCCTTTCACATACATTC
The DNA here is from genome assembly GCA_038088405.1 of Porites divaricata. Classification (NCBI taxonomy): domain Eukaryota; kingdom Metazoa; phylum Cnidaria; class Anthozoa; order Scleractinia; family Poritidae; genus Porites; species Porites divaricata. Next base: position 50,994,281 of record JBBMOI010000002.1, read on the forward strand.
TATTTTGAAACTCGCCCCAGTCCTCTCTCAAAAATCGGAGAAAATGCATTTGTTGCGCACTTTCTGCAGCTCTACCGCAAAAACGACTATGGTGACCCCCATTATCAACTCATACCAATTTTCCTTTCAAATTCAAGAGTTTGTGGGAAAGCTATCCGGACCATGGCCGCTTAATTAAGGAAACTACCATGTCTTGGACCAAGCTGTGAGAGAGGATTACGGGGGTATATTTAGGACAAACATCTGCAACATTACAATTAAATTTGTTTCGGAATGAGAAAAAAAGTGCTAATGACAGAAGAAAATGTCCTGGTTGTGGTATTGCAACTTAAATGAAAATCTTAGAAACTTCAAGAGTGCTTTATACAGCTACTGTTTTTGATAGGTTTGCTTTGCTATGGAGCCTAAAGGAGCAATAACATGTGCAAGAACATACTTTCTCGAGAATGGATTCCTTCCATTATCAGTTGTCGACTCAGAGAAGCCATCATTTGAACCCAGCAGAGACCTCAGGTATCAGTCAGAAAAGTTTTACGTGTGTTAGAGTGTTATATTCACATTCAGTTGGCTAATTTGATTTAATAAAACGTGCAGTCCTTTTAGCTTCTTGAAGAAATGGATGGTCCAGTGGCAAATGCCGTGATTCCAAAGGTTTGCAATGTTGTTTTAAAAAAGTTGGTCAGTGGTTTCTAAATAAATGTAATTACAAACAGATCCTAAAGTGAGTTCAAACAAGCAGTACTAGATTATTGCAAAGATGGTTTAAATGCTTTGCTCCAAGTGTTTATTTGTGGAAAACGTTAATAAAATGAAATAGAAATTTGGCATTTGCATTATTAAAATGCTAAATCAATCACAGCACTCTGGCTATGCTATTTTCAGAAAGAGACGGCCCCAACACTTGCCAGCTAAATGGATACGATATATGCCACTGAGAATTCTTCAAAAATTATGCAAACTTTCACCGGAAAAAAGGGGGGCCGCAGTCGATTTTTTTCCATGTGTATATATATGTTTTTCTTTTCAGGTTGTTAGTGGATCTTTATCTTCTGGCGATCAGTGCTGTTGTGAAGGGAGTGGAGGCATTTTCACAAACATTTGACAAGCAAAAGGTATAATATTAAAACACTGTGGTACTTGTAATAATTTAATTCCAAGTTTAGGTAAGTTTGCTTTCTTTTATAGAGTTACTCAACTGTTTTATCAGAACTGAAGCATGGCATAGAGGAAAGAAAAGTTGAAGTGAAGTCGTCTTTTCTTTCAAGCAATTTGGAATTTTCCATAGAAGCATGTGATTGTCTTGGAAGGTACAGTCTATAAGCTCACAAAGTCATACTTATTTGAGTTTAACATTAAACATTTGAGTTCAGTACAGAACGTCATCTAGGTGTATTACAATTTACGCATGTTTTCCATACACTGGACAAGAACATTGTTTATGGTTGTTTTTCTTGCTTCAGGAACGTTGTTCTACCAAGCAATAAACCTTTGTCTGCTGTGAAAAGAGTAAGCTTTTTATTCTCACATATACTCACATAGATATGTAAATATTTATGTCAAGTGAACAGTAAACATTACCAGTCAAGGCAGGGCAAAATTGCTGTGGTCTAGAGGTAGGAGAGTGACCTGTTGGACAAGTACATTTTAAACATTTTATTGCCCAACAATCAAGCTAAGTTTTGAACTCTTTGAAGATAGAACTTAAAATCCTATTGTATTATTTAAATTTTAGGCTAGATCCTCAGCGTTTTTAGCTATTATTAAAAGTGAAAATAGGCCTTATCCAGTCTTACTGGACATTTTGTGTAATAAGAGCTTAGCTTGATGATTAAACATCATGTGTGGAGGGGGGCTGCTTTTATAGAAATATGACATGATAGACATTTATTTAGCCAAAAATGGGTCGAGTCTGAGCATAAATATGTTTGACCAAACATCCCGACCGTCACCTGCCAGGAATTTGTTTCATGCCCTGAAAGCGTTTTTAGAATTCCCCAAAGTGCGCTAAGAAGAAGTTTACTATTCTACGGGACAGAATGTTGGGTGAAATTCATGCAGTCCTTCTAGGGACATAAACTTAATAAAGCACACATGTTTTGTTGTGATAAATGCGTCATTGAGTGAGTTATATTAGCAGTAAGCACACATTTATTGCATACATCTTGGCACAAAACAGACTTGTTCTGACCAAAAATGTAATCAGGCCATTTTATAAATTCATTTCAAGTGATATTAAACTTCCATCAAATAAATACATATTAATAAATAGTAAATACATATTAATTAAATGTATGAATAAGTAAATAAATAATTATTTAAGACCAAAACCCTACTCTGTTAAAACTTCTCTTTGAACACCTGTGGCTTTGTTTGTAGGCTTATCTTTATTTGTATGATGTGCCAAGTGTTGAACACCCTGGACATGTCTTGGGCTCTGTGGTATTTGGTGAATCATTTTTAGATTCAGCAGTCCGGATGCTTGTTCCAGGTACAAATGAATATTTATTTATGGTGCATTTGATCAAGGAGTAACAGCTGCTGTACATTTGAGTTTGTTGTTGTTACATACAGTGTAAGTAGTTAGTTGTAGGTCTTAACCCTAAGCTAAACTTCTTTGTTGAAAGAGCGTACAAAAACTAGATAAGAAATGATGGTACCTGATTGAAGGCAGTGCCGGGTACTTGAGATGTTATAGCAGTAGTCCTAATAGTCCTAATAGTAGCTAGTTTTCAGGGAACAAAAAGGACATAGTTCAGTAATATGTTGAGCAGTTAACAGCCCTTTTCCCACCAAAAAGTTTAGCACAGACCGTTTTTTGTTGTGTACACGTACGTGTAATAAATTTTCAATTGGTACTTACCTGAAAGGTTCCACCTCCTGTTGAGATCCCTCAATGGTTGTATGAACAACACCTTTTCTCTATTACTGAGGGTTATGACTCAACTTTATTTTTGCAGACAATGCAAGTGTTTGGAACACCTCATTTGTATTCTTGACAGAAAACATTCCAAGATTTGTTTCGTGGAAGGTATAAAGAGGGTATAGTACTTATTGGAAGGAGGTTATGATTGTTGATGTACAAAAATAGAACAGCGGAGTAACTGCAGGCTATTCCTTGTTTTTCATCTTATCAGGGAGATGGGATTGAAAAGCAGACATCACAGGAAATAGAGTCCTTTGCTAAGGTCTGACAAGATTTAGTTCATTTGACAACCTCATTGATACCTTATGTGACCACATTGAGACAACTACTCAAACGCGGTTGGGTTGTAATACTGAACAAACGGCTGTTGTTTTACTGGCAAATAAATACGGTTGACGTAAAACTTGTGAGCCTATAGAAATCTGTCCAAATAAAACCAAAATCCATCGCTGAACTAGCGAACAAAGTCATCTCTCACTGCCAAGCTAACAATGCAACTTAAAATATAAACGGCTTGGTCACCTGACCCAAAAAGGGCGCGAAAAACACACTACCGCGCGGTCCTGGGCTGGCTAGCAGCCACACCTTATATTTTGTTACCTTATATTCTCCTGATTGACAAGCCTCCATCTCGATTGATCACCGCCGTGAAATGATTTGCCGATTTATGAGAGTTGAAAATTAATTATTAACACATGTGTCTGGGCAGTGTGAGACAACTGAGTATGATCTGAAGAATTATGCAGATGGCGGGAGACCTCCATTATTATTCAGATCATAGGATAAGCTGAATCCAATTATTGTTTTATTATTCATTCAAAATAACTCTTGCTGTAAAAACATACTTACAGCGGTCGATGTAACCTTCCCGTCTTCATTTGTCTGTTTTTCGGCAAATTTTACGATATAAAATATTGGTTACTGTAGCAATTTTCTTTAAATAGCAGTTGTCATCGGTTAAGTTGCACGTTTGGTGTTCTTGCAATTTTTTTATTCAGTAGTTTGGCTATTTCGTCTTCGTAGAATGCAGGAAATGTTCCACCATTTTCTCCAAGTGTACCAAAACAGCTGAGCTAACCCAAACTCGTCCCCAGGCATCTCGGTTGCCGTCCCTTTTTCTGGTGATAGCCTGCGTTATTGACGTCATTTTGCCGGAGGTTGCAAACGTCTTGTAAGTTTGGTCAACGTTAGCTGTTTATGAATAATTAGTCGGGAATTTGAGACTATTGGAAATGGAGAAATATTTTGAATGAGTAATGTTGCCACTTAAACATCATTTATCTTGTCATTATTATCCTGTTAATGTCACTATCTCGTGAGATTCGTAGCTGATGTAACCAACCTTGTAAATAGGATCTTCTGGCTTCTAAGCGGAAACTTGTACTGCGAGTTTAATTTGTACAAGATGTACTGTTTGTTCCTTCAGGAGTGAATGACCTATATGGTGTAGATGCTATGACGTTAGACCAACTAACTGCTTAAATGGCTGACGATTAAGCGAAAATTGATATTTCTTTGGCAGACAAAGGCCGAAAGTAAAGTTCTTGGCAAACAGTTGCTTTGTGGCAGCCACGTGTTTATTTTAAGTCCAGCAAATGGATGGGAAACAGGTTTGTGGTTGATAGTTCTTGCCTTCTCGCAGCGAAGAAGGGTTTTGTTTTTCTGGGACATTTTATGGTATTTGTGTTGTTAGGAGATAGTACTAATTACGTTTTTTATACTCCATTTCTTTATTGGGGTTTCATTGTAATGCTCAACAGTGTTTTAGTTGCTCTTCTCTTAAATTTATTTGCCCTATTTTAGGTTCACTGTACGTATACGAGCAAGGTTTTGTATTCGTCCATCCAAGATTTGGTGTCATTTCACTGCCTATTTCTAAGTTTTCAAGAGTGCAGTTTTATGACAAGGTAACTGTATTTCAAGAGTCAATGTTCCTTACAGGTAATCCCTTCTATTTAATAAGGTCGAGTTATGCGCGTTTCCTTACTGTATGGCCGGGAAGGATCCCATACACGCCGCGACCGGTGCCGTATTAGACGCTCTGACTGCAGTGACTCTGTTAACTGGTTAGGTATGCGTCGACAATGTTTTGTTGTGATAGAATACAAAGTTTTATTATTTTTAAACGTTGAAGAAATGAAAACCTAGAAAAATGACGTTCCTTGCTGTATGAGTTATTAGACTAACGTAGCTTAACAAATAAGAAGAAATGGCTACCAGTGAACGGATATGGCGGCACTTGTGCTGCTGTATGTAATTTGATGTCTTTGCCTTCGTTCCACAGGGCTCTACCAGTATCAGTACACTCCTTATTCTAACGTATCATGCAAGCATCAAGGAGAACCTTCCATGTTATCTGATAAATAAACGGAATAACTTGGTTCTAGCTCTCACTCCACATTCACATATATACAGACAGTTTTACTCTAATGTTTTACATCTGTGGAAAGAGAACCAAGTGCCCAGCTTTCCTCACTTTGAAACTTTAGTTGGTAAGATTTTGCGAAAATGACATAATTTTTGTTAACTTTCGGAAAGATAGTTATACAAGTTTGTCATTGTATGTACTCTTAAACAAAGTCTGAAACTGTTTTGCTTTTGGGATATACTGTTTTAGTAAAATCCAACTAGTGGTCTATTATCAGTGCTGCGTTCTGATTGGTTGAGCTACTAATAGGCTATATGTTATAGCCTACTAGTAGCGAAAAGCGCCGGCTTTTAAAACCAAAACAATGGCGGCTGAATCGCGTTTTGCTAGCTAAAGTTGTTTTGTCTCGATACTTTTGACCAAGTAGTTGGATCTTACTAAATTCCTCTCGCCCTCATGGCCTCTGAGTCATTGACTCAGAGCCCATTCGGTCTCGAGGAATTAAAAAATATCTTTTTGTGCCGCTGTGGGAATTATGCTGCTTTGTTTCGGGGGGGGGGGGGGCGGGGGCGGGGGGGAGTGTATCGGATATTGTCAAGACACGGAAAGCCGTCTTCGAGGCAACGTCGTAGAGGCAGCCGGACTGTGTTATCTGTTATTTTTAGAAACAATTGCCATGCTCTTAAATATGTGCTTTTGTAATGGCTGGTTTTGTTTTGTCTCCATAGAATTGCCTGATGGCTTGAATGAACGGTGAGTAGTGTCTACTTTGTAAATGGAGGCTAGGCTAGTTTTGAGTTATAACATTCAAATGTTAAATGGCGTTAACAGTTGGGTGCAAACATTTAACGATCGTCTTGCATTAACCTTGTAATTTCAGTTCTTTGGCTGTAACGTCCGGTATTTTGCCCATACATCTTGTTCTGCCCACCCACCTCGATTAATTACTGTTGCTTGTGGTTAGTTATATCTGTTCTGTTAAATTCATGGTGTAATAATAGTGTTCCTTGACACAGTTTAAGTTTAGCACCAATTCCAACAGCAGAATATTCAAGAATGTTGTATATTGGTTTTTCTTCTGATTTTTAATGATCTCATCCTTCCAGGCATTCCTCTTTACAAATTCAGTTGGAGAGTCCAGCCGTCATCCAGGATTTGTCTTCTGCTGAAGCCTCTATGCCAAATTTAAAAAAGTAAGCAAGTTAGTAGGAAATTGTTTTAAAACCTTTATTAAGGAAAAAGTTTCGTTGTAGTTAAGTGGCAGCCTTTGATTTTCCGAGCAAACAATTTCTGTGTAGTGTTTTCCGTTGTTAGACTTTAAGGGCCACCTATTTAAACGGAGTGTAGACAGTGTTTAACAAAAACGCGTTCTTAGTCTTTTTCAGTTCGCCCAATGCTTTTATAAACACCATTTATTGTGAAACGTTTCATGAAAGCGTCAGGCATAGACTGGAAGAGCAGTTTTTTTAATTAAAATTATCCAATAGGGAAGATTTCTGGAGGTCCAAAGAGTTTCTAAACTGTAACTTCATATGGTTTTTATTATTGAAATGAACACTTCAATAAGAACCTAAAGTAGATTGGACTTCAAGTACGATATTGAGTACGAATGCCAATCCAGTTTTAAACCAAATTTTCGTTTCACGCTATAATTTAATACTTATCACACGAGGCGTTTAATTATTTGCTAGTCAGCATCAGGAAAGTGTTTTATATTTTGGGTGATAAAATTATCTCGGAATTCTAAAGTGGTACTCCTCGTATTCGATCTCGTACTCGTCGGCAAATCGAAAAGTTGCTAATATTCCATCCAACTGAACTTAGGTTCCATAAGTTCTTAATCATGATTATCATTTGCACACTGAGACGAGAAGTGTATGCTGAGTAATACTTTACTATTGTGCTGATTATTCCCCAGAACAAAGCGTTTCCCTTTTGAGTCTGAAGTGATAAAGTTATTTATTGAAAGATAGCTTTGTTTCAAAGTAGACAGTGGTATGTCGGCACTTTGGTGAGGGTTTTTTCTACTAACACTAACTTTTCAATTCCCAATTCTCCATACATTTCAGTTTCTTGTGTCACTTATCAGCCAGTAGCTCATTTGCCGACACACCCATCGCGTCCTCAGAACTATCCGTAGTATTAGGCAACAAGTCTGTTGGTGAAGAGAGACAGTCACCAGAGTTTCAGGTATCTGAGACAACTACTGAAGTAAGTTGTAATTATCATTAAAATAGTTGTGTAAGACGCAAGAACGACCAAAATTCCAATTTCACTGATTGAAAAAGTGATAAACTTACTGATTCTGTTCTTTTATTTCCGTTCAAGTTGTTATTGACTATTCTGACTGGAGTACCCGCTAGTGGAAAAGATTCACTTTGTCTAGCCCTAGCAGCTTTGGCCAAAGAACATAGCAAGTATGCTTCAATTTATGTTTTGTCAAGGATTTTTATTCGAGAAGGAGAAGAGCAACTGCACTGTTAAACTTTGAGTGGTTGAGCTTTGGCCTCTTTGTTAACCAATCATCAGAGGTTTATCCTGTAAATGCAGACATATGCTAGCACGAATTTTTCCGCGCTTGAGCTGCCTGTTTGTTCTGTTTAAAGGTCTGATGAGGTCTTGCTAGCATATATTACGTCTGTTGTGATATTCAAAATAACATCTCTCGAACTGTTATTTTATTTCAGTTGATATTCAGCATTCCTAACTGTAATTCTGAATTTTTGACAGATGGGTAATCTTACAAAGACCTGACAACAATTCTGACCCGTTTGATCCCAAAGGTAAGCTTCATTTTCATTTCATTTCATTTCAGGGTTGGTGGGTAGGGGGCAGAATTGCGCCCTTATGCAAGTGCCTGTATATGGCCTGTATTTGAAGTTAAGTTTTTGGCTGTAATTCCCCTAAGTTTCCAGTAGTTTTCATCACTTACACTTTAATGAATCAACACTTCTACTGTTTGTTGCCAGGATATTGTATTTTCCAAATGCCTCTCAGTCACTGGCGATTCACTATGTTGTAGCCTTTTTTGAGCGCTTCGTAGTTCAAAAACAAGTTCGGCGACCAGAACCTGATTTTTTTCACGGAAGACAAACGATCGTTTCCCTCGAACTGTGTTACCCCATTTAGATTAAACAAAGAATAATCAGATAACAGAGGAATTTCATGGAATAATCCAGCTATTCGAATATGCTAAGAATTTCATCCTTGAGAAAAAACTGGATGGGTTTTCGACACAAGAAAATATACCCGTACTAATGAAAGTACACAAGGGGAACTGAGGTCCTCGGATCCTCGGTCTTTTGTTTATTTGTCTTTGTCATTTATAGACAAATAAAAAGACAAACAAGACAAAAGCCCAGAAAATAAAAGCCTACAAATACACACAAACAAAAAATCAAATAAACAATACCCTGAGCTGAGCTAACTATAAAAATCATTAAGTTATTGATCCAACATTAGGAATAATAAAGGACTGATATTGATGATTGCAGTCTTACAAGATTCTCTAACTACGACTTTATTAAGCCAGCGGCGACTTCGCGCAAGACTAACAGCTAGTGGAAGAAGGCTTAGAGTTATTGTTGTTACACCGGGGTAAGAGAATATGTGTGCTTTGTCAGCCATCATTATGTAACTCATCCACCGACTGAAATTTAAGGTGGCTACTCTGCTTGTAAACCAGCAGTGTAGTTTAAAAGAATTAAAGAATTGCTTTAAAAAATTGATACTTTGTCACGAATGAAAGTGAAAACAAGACTTCTGATACGTTGTGGGCTCAAACTTCCTGCCTCTTTTTGAGTATATCAATTTGATTTTGTAATGGCTATCGAAAAATTAAAATTGCCGCCAGTGTTGTAACCGTAGCAAACTTTTTTGAAATTTTTAAGGCATGTCTTTGGCCTTACGTATAGTATATATCAGTCAGTGTTAGGCTTGATTTCCGCCGCGTCTCTCGGTCCTCTTCGGGGGAGGAGCGCGGGCTCATTTGCTAAACAGCTGCTGGTAATCGAGCCTACACGAGTGTTTGTTTTTGTAGAGGGATGACTTGTGGTGTTTTCACTTAAGGTTTACCGACGTGATAGACGTGGTACAAGCTATAAAGACTCATCCTGATAGCGAGGTTGCGAAATGTCTGAAAATAGGGGCTGTAACCTGCTGTGTGGACCCACTAAATTGCTTTATGCAGAACAGGTTGGTGCAATGTACAATAACAAGCAGTCAGCAAGCTGAGCGACAGACTAAGAGCCCTTCCACTGTTTTTGCACCAGCACGTGATGTCGTAACGTCGTTCCCAGGGTACTCACCTACTCGTCTCTGGACCAGTAGGATAGAACCCTGTGAACGAGGCAAAGATGTCATCGAAGGACGATTGCTACTAGGCGTAGAGGGGCTAATTTTGCTTCACATTTCAGGGTAGCACGAAGATTGAGATGAACGTAAGAGTAACTTGTCTGTCGAATTCATAGGCTTTGTTTCAATTCCTTCGAGAGTAAACTAAGCGCTTTTCCGTGAGAAGTTATGTTCAGTACTAAACTTGAAAAGGCCTTACGAAGACTTACAGTGTACTATATCCGAGTAATGGTAGGGATCATATGTTCGGCTTTTTTCGTAGACTATTCGCAGACTATAATCAATAGTTATTTCTATTTTATTTTTGTATTTTATAATATTTCTAATGTAGGTCAGCGCTCGTCTTTATATCTTAAGTTTTGTTTTATAGAGGGCCAGAGGGTCATCAGTTTCACTACTGTCACGCTCTCCCCTCTTAAAATAAAGTCTATTGATTGATTAATTGATTGACTAAAGAGACAGGGTACTTTCTACGGCATGCGCATGTATGGAATTAACTGATGGATGATGTTTTGATCTTGCTTGTAGGTTAACACTTCCCAAGCTGCTAGAACAGTGTGCACAGGGTTTGTTTACCATTGTCTTTAGTACCAGGCCAACTTCACTTAGTTGAGATTGGATTAGCAATACTTATGAGCTAGACAGCATGTCTAGGAACTAAACTCCTTTTTTAATTATCAGTATAACGTTGAACATTTGTTTATAATAATAATTCTGATTTCTTTTATCTTTTGCAAACAGGATGGGTCAATAATGTCGTCTTCACAAGTTGCTTAGAATCGCAGGTATGGACGGACACTCTCCACTGAACTGAGCCGCCGCCGCCTTAACTCTTAGCCTCCTTATAATTAACTGTAGAAAAGGCAAAGTACGGGAATAACTTACCTTTGTATGAACACATGACTGGAATACTCTCACTTTCAAAACGAGGTTAAGTGCACAACCTTTCCTTTAAAAATGAGTTTTATTTGCACGAGAATAAAAGATCATTGTCATATCAATGGCTACGTACCTAGCCTCGCTTTGATAAAGAGGCTTGGAGCAACTTGGAAATGACCTATTCATGACATTCATTCATGGACTAAATAGGACCTCCTTACACTGTGTAATGAATACTGACGCAGGAAATTAGTTGTAGACCATACCTTCAAAATAGTCGCGGTGCAGCTTCGTTACGTTACCGATATCGCACCGAAATCACCGTTCTCATGTGTGAACGGAAGCCCTATCCGATATGATTTTGGTGCCGGCGTAAGAGCCATGGCTTAAGTGAACATTTTTTTTTCCTCGCCGTTTTGTTTGGTTGGTTATCAAAAAGCCACGTACGTACTTTAGTCAATATTTCAACTTTTATTTCGCAGAATAATCAGCTTAGTCTGATTCAGAACCTTGTCAGAGCTTGTAATCCTGATGTGGCGTTTATTCTTGCCAAAGGGGGAGAAGTCACAAGGTACTATATAATGAGCGGCAGAAACACTTTTCTCTCTTGCCTTTTTCACAGCGAAAATCAGAGGATTTGACAGAGATTGTTTTGTATGTGGCATAAAATCTCCGTAAATGTACAAGAGGAATATATAGATTACTCCGACATTTCCCGCGATGGCGATCTCATGGAAGGAAATTCGCTGAACTAAGCAGTTACAAAATGCTTGTGAATGTGCGCATTTACGGAGAGGGAATATAGACATTGGGAGATTTAACTAACTGTAGTGCAGTTTGTAAAACGTTTAAGCTTTCAGCGACGAAACACTTCTCATATAACGTTTAGTTTAGAGAAACGTGATTTCACGTTCAAAGGAGGAGGATACAAAGCATTGTGAATAAATCACTTGAATCAAATACATCATTACTGAGAGACGGTCTCGAGATGTAGAGGGACCGTTAGCCGGGCTGGGGGAGGTTGGAGTTTCTCGAGGAGTTTGTAATGAGTTTGGTTTGTGTTTGATTTTTAGGACGCCTGATGTAGAGTTAATTCTGTCGGACAGAGCCTTTGATGAAGATGAGATGGCTCAGAAGAGACAGCTGATGTGTCCAGGCTGGTTAGTCAGTTTACTTTTGCTTTACTTAGCCCCATACTTCAAAGCTGGGCGACCATCAGCAAATAATCCCATTCTTTACTCACGATCACAAGTGAATGTGAGTGACTTAAGGATTCTCGATCCTCCTTTTGCATTGAAGGCGAGTCTGGACATGGTTTTTATTGCCCTGCTCAAAAGTAAACTCAAACTTTGAACACCTCAGTTGGAAACGTCGTTTCCGGTCATTACAGCTCTTGCTTTCTTTCAGGTCTTTGGGGTGGTTTTCCTCAGGAGAATCAGAACTACTCGTTAATGAGGTGAGATTATCACGCAAACGTTTGATTCTTAACTTGTTTTCAGGGGTGAAGTTGCACTATTTCAATCTAAAATGGATCTTTCCTGTTTAGATTTCAATGCCATTTTATGGGCCACTCCATAAGCCGAGATTTGTCTCCAATCTTAAAGGTAAGAATCTGTTAACTCAGCTTACATACAGACTGCGGCACACACAGTCTGTTTATTACTACAAAAAACGACTTTTTTCCCTTAAATGTTATGAAGTGGCGACGACTGACATTCCAATTTCATTTTCTTCATTGGCTAGAGGTTTTAAATTGCGACACAGTGGGTTTACGATGGGGCCCAAACAACCTGGAATAACCTTTCAAATCTTTTCATTATCGGCTTATTGCCTTTTTTTCAAAATAGAACAACATGAAATAGAAAAAGGAAAAAAAAAGAGATCTAAATTTCATATGCACCATTATTACAGGGCAACACTTAAGTGAAGTTTAATAATAATATAATAATATACAATATTTATAGAGCGCTAATTCCCAATGGTCCAAAAGCGCTTTACATAATAAAAATAACAACAAAAACCTAAACCTACAAAACTACAAAAGTACATTGTCATCCTATAAAAATTCCCAATGGTCCAAAGGCGCTTTACATAATAAAAATAACAACAAAATCCTAAACCTACAAAACTACAAAACTACATCATTGTCATCCTATAAAAACATTATCATTCTATACGACAACATCATAACGAATTTTAAAAAGCCAAGTCTTGAGCTTAGATTTAAAAGAAGAAAGGGAATTACAAGATCTAAGTTCGAATGGAAGTGCATTCCAAACAGAAGGTGCAGCAATAGTAAAAGACCGGCCACCATAAGTTTTAAGATTAAATTTAGACGTAGAAAGTAAAAGTTGATTGGAGGATCTAAGAAGTCTACCAGGTGTATAAGGCTTGATGAGATCAGTGATATAGCTAGGTGCAGCACCATGAAGCGCCTTAAATGTAATTACTGCAATTTTGAAAGTTATCCTTTGTTCAATTGGTAGCCAATGAAGTTGAATAAGCAACGGCGTAGCATGCTCATATCTACTAGTAAGGTGAATAAGCCTAGCAGCACTATTTCGGACACTCTGTAAACGTTTCAAGATACATTTAGGCTGACCGTAGAGCAATGAGTTACAATAGTCGATCCTTGCAGTAACAAAGGCATGAATTAGAGTTTTACATGTATTGTGAGAAAGAAACTTGCGAATCTTAAAAATATTGCGTAAATGAAAAAACGAAGACTTGCAAACAGCAGTAACGTGCGGCAACATCGATAGAGAGTTATTAAGAGCGACGGTCAGGAAATATCGACCATCGAGTGGCAAGAGTTGAAAAATCGATTTCCTTCATTTTTCGTCCATAAATAGCTTTTAGGTAGATAAGTAATCTGATGTAAGTTGTTCTCGCAAAAAGCCTTTTATTTTCGAGAAAAGTAAGAATATTAGTTTTCGTGGTCGATGTCTCAAAATGGCCGCATTTTCAACCCGAAATTTGCAAACACAAACTCTCCTCGCGTTCGCAAATAAAGGCGCAAGGAGAAATTTGGACACTTTCCATCACTAGAACAACTCTTCTTCTTTCACTAGAAGATGCTTTCAAAGCAATATCAAGACTCGTTGAACTGACATAATTCAAAAACGAAGAACAGGTTTTTACGGTGACGAAAACTTTAGTTTAGTAGTTGTTTTCTGCGGCATTATTTTTCCTGTGGTATAGCTCCAAACTTTCCCAGTCCTCGTTTATTCACACGTTTAGACATTCATCTAAAACATACCTGAGAATTGGCTTGGGTTCCTGAAGGCAGCCTCCAAACGAAAGCATCGAAGTCCGGTAAATATAGTGAAGCGTGACCAAAATAACTTATTTAACGGCACCAAGTTTCCTCGATCGTAAAGTAACAAGAAGAAGTATCTTCCTGTTCCCTCATCCTTAGCGAATTACCATTGTTAAAGTCCTTACTTTTCGATAAGAATTGAGTACCAGAAGACTAGCGCGTTTGATTTTTTCGTCTTCAAAACTGACTGTCGGCATCGAAAATGTTACTCTTTCAAGAATTGCGTTGCGTTACTATCTTGATTCCGTGACTGTCATTTGACGACTCCGTCTCTTCAAATGTATGTTATGTCACGTGAAGTCACGGAACAGATTGTCACGCAGAGTCGCCGGCAGGTAGAGTTCAGTGTTTCAAAGTGGCTAAAATTGATCCAGTTTCACTTTTTTACCCCACTCTTTGGTTGAAAAAAGCAACTTTGCAATGGGGAAACCCACAAGAAGTACGAAAAACGAGCCTTTAGGCTGTAAATATCTACTTTTGGGCGTTTCGAAATTGGAAGTGTTTACACAATTACCGCCGGCTACAATGAAAATTCCTGAACTTCGATGGTGTCTTACAGAGATTTCCTTCAATAACCCAAGCCAATTCCCACGTATGTTTTAAATGAATGTTTAAATGTGTGATTTAAATAGCATGAAGAGAATTTGGAGTTATACCACATGTTAAATATTGCTGTCGAAAATGATTAACGAACTTAAGTTTTTGTCATCCTGAAAACCTATCCCTCATTTTTAAATTATTTCAGTACGACGAGCTTCGCTATTGCCTTGAAAGTATCTTTTCATGGAAGAAGAAGAATTTTTCTGTTCATTGAAAGTGTCCACATTTCTCCATGCGGCTTCGTTTGCGAACGCGAGGAAAGTTGATGTTAGCGAATTTCAGGTTAAAAATCAGGGCAGTCTGAGACTCCGACATCAAAAAACGATCTTCTAAGTTTTCTCACAAATAAAAGGCTTTTGGCGGAAACAATGTACATTAGGTTTCTTATCTACCTAACAGCTATCTATGAACAAAAAATGAAAGAAATTGATTTTTCAACTCTTGCAACGAAATTAAGATTTTGGTCGATTTTTCCTGACCGTCGCTCTTAAAAATAACCCCAATATTTTTAGCAGAAGTTGAACAGTCAACAGTGTCAGAGGCAATCACGAGGTTTTTTAACGCAGGACGTGTGCGATAGGAAGATGAAAAAACTATAATTTCAGTCTTCCCACTGTTCAGCTTCAGCTTGTTATTTAACATCCAAAGGTCGAAGACTTGAGTGAAAAAGAGAGTATGACAACTTATACTGCAATCTTGCGATTGCCACTTGCGTGCTATCAAAGCATAACTACAATAGGTTGTTTAGTACTGACTTTTGTAGTTCGTGTGCTTCAAATAAACAGCACTTCACTGTCCCATATCATATAAAGGAATACGCGAATCAGGTGAGTCAATCTGAAGTTTCTTCTCATTTTTTTGTGTAAGTTGGATAACACGTACAGACTTACGGAGTTAATTTCAAGCAAATGACTTGCATCTTAGAGATTTCTTGTGCTCCGTCGATTTCTGTCTTCTCTCACACTTGTGCGTGTCCGCTTCATCTTCCTTGACTCGGAAGGAATGGGGGATATTTGCATTTTGAGTTCGTTTTTTAACATCTGTTCTGTTTTTTTTTTAGGAGCAATTCACAGTCTGCGAGGGCACGTCTGTTTTTCAGGTAATACGATTTGGCTCTTTTGTCTCGTGTCTGTTTATTTTTTCTACTGAACCAAGACATCTGATTATTCAAAAGAGATATTCAGATGCACGTTTACGCCAAACGGCAAACGTGAATCTGTACCACATGACCAAACTTTTCTCTTAATTGTCGGTTACTGTGTATTACTTCTACACAGAAAGAAGTAGTTTCACACCAGTTATATCCATAAGAATTGTTCTGGATAGTTTTTATACGCCTATTTCCTATTCTGAGAAATTCTCAACTTGAATCTGACGTTTGACTTTTGCCGTAAACAAGAATCTTAAACTCTCTAATCTCTCCGCTATAACCTGGGTGAAACGGGAAACCAGGGGAAACGGGAATTATTTTAGTCAGCATTTGTTAAATCACTTTTGGTAATCTTTGTACTCTCTGTAAAGGTCTGGCAACTTATATTTTTCTTTGATTCGACGTTGGCTTTGATTTTTCTCCATACACGTTCCTCCTTTGCGACAATAACTTTCACATAAAATTTGCTACCTGCATCACCACCTCTTCCTTAAGTCACGGTCTCGAAATACTTTTACCGTGACTCTCAGTCCGAATGCAATTTCATTTCCTTTCACTCACTTTGTATTGAGTCCGCAGTCTTGTCATTCGTTATATCTTTAGTTTTTGTTTTTAAGCTAACTGATGAGGAATGCGAATTGCTATTTTAACAGAAGAGGAGCCTCATAAGGAGGTACGTGTCCAGTGGTCCCGCCTGAGTGGAGTGCTGAGAATGAACCCAGTAGATAGCACCGCCATTCCCAGACCTCCTTCTGCCGCTGCACAACAGAATGGCGCCACGCACAAAGTTAACGAGTACTACATCATTTTTGTGGGTTTTAACCTTCAGGAACAGAACTTGAGAGATTGGCTTAAAACGTTCTGTAAACCGGTATGTGATTGAGTGTCTTAGTATTTTTAACTGAATCAGTTCGTTGTAATTTCTTTTAAGTAACAAAGTGGTGAAGTTGTCCACCAACTCTGAATAGTCTCAAATCCACTTTCAAGTGACGGGCTCTGATACCTGTTTAACTGACGTTTGTGTTCCAATGACTTTTAGGCCCCCAAGAAGCGGAAGCTGAAAACGCGCAAGGATCTGTCGGACAAAGAGATTTCAGAAATAAACGTAAGTATCCAGTCGGTCAGATTACTTTACTTTTCTCTGCACGCAAGTATCTGGTGGAATCCAGAAGGATCATTCGCGATCCAAGGCGTCGATGGTTCGATAAATCCGAGACCTCTGAGAAGAAGATTCCTACCTTAAAAGCTCTTAACACCAATTTCGGTGCTTATCGCACGTGGCTTCTCATGTAAGGAAGGTGCAGTTCACCCAGCACGAAGTGTATTGTTCGTGTTTTTTTACTGTATGTTAGGGTATTACGTCTTTACGACTGAAGCCTAGTATAAGGACAACGATAATGTCTTTAGCATCGACAACGACAAACTATAAATAAGCGATAAACGTTTCTCCTTCTTTTTATTTTTTGTTATGCTCCTGCTTTGCTCTTGTTCTGTGGTTTACTAAAATAGGTTTTCTGTATTTGATCCAGTTTAAAAGCGGTTTTGATTTCGTGACTGGAATATTTGAGTGTCACACAGGTAAAAAGAATCACAGGAAAAGAAAAAAAGGCTGTAAACCAAGAAGTCATGGAAGAAGTAAAATGGACCTTACTTCTCGGTTTTCCTTTACTACGCTTTTGGTTGGCTGTAAAACTCCCGCCTCTTTCAGAGATTGTCGTAGGCGTTTTTCCCGCCTCGCCGCACCCGAGCCTTTTTTTTGCTGGGCACTGATTAACACTTTGAGTATTAGTACGACTGTTGTGAGATTAGTGATCACGGTGTTTTGGTTTTCCCAGGCTAAACACAGGTTGGATCCTTTGCCACCAGGCTGGTTCTACAATGGTTCTAATTACGTCAGTCTTACAGGAGAGAAGGAGTTTCACCATCCACGTATCCTCTGCATGTCGCATTATTTATTATCCCTTTCTTTTTCTGTAAAACCCATCCCTTCTTCTTTTTCTCGAAAATAAAGTGTATGCATTGCATTGTTTCTTTGAGAAAAAAGGTAAATAGATAAAAAGTGTATTGTTACACCAGATAATGGCATCTCATTTTCAGCTCAAAAGAAGAACCTTCCCCGCACGTCTCACTTCTCTAAAGCGTGAATCAAACTGCATTAATCGATTGATCAAGACGGCTTGTAGGAAACAGTGGAGATTTCAGCGTCAGTTTTTCAGGTTGTTTTCCTTAACTTACAGTTAGTACTTGATTCATTTTTAGACAGTTATCTGTTAAATATCAACGAGAATATAGAGAGACACAACATAGAGGCCGACAATCGACAAGCAGTTGATATATTTACGAGGCCCAGTAGCGGCGGCTCATGAGCAAAAATAAAAAATGGAGGACATACGTATGTGGTTATCATGGCCGGCCGCTGGCCGATTCCGGGCGTTCAGATAGGGGGAAGTTAAGTGTTAACGATATCGCTTTATTAAAGCGAACGACGATAGTGTATCATCCCATCTAATCTATTTGCATTTCAAAGATACAAAAGCATTTAAAATTAAGTTATATTGGTGTGTAAATCGTGTGAATTGAAATTTTGTGGCGCATCTGTTTAGCCTGAATTTCATCCGATTACTTCGAGTCGTTATTACTCCCTCAGTTGAGAGGGGAAAACGACTCGAAGCAATCGGATTAATTTCAGGCTACGCATCTGTTAAGAGAAAATCCGTAAAATTTGAGAATGTTTTCAGTAGTTTTCTTCGCTCTTTTGAAAAAGTATTCGGTATTTTTTTAATATTTGTCGTTTTAAAAAAGATGACGTTTTGCGTTTGTTTGT
The DNA here is from genome assembly GCA_038088405.1 of Porites divaricata. Taxonomy (NCBI): domain Eukaryota; kingdom Metazoa; phylum Cnidaria; class Anthozoa; order Scleractinia; family Poritidae; genus Porites; species Porites divaricata. Next base: position 51,012,697 of record JBBMOI010000002.1, read on the forward strand.
TTGTATGTTTAACTCTTTGGGTTGGATTGCCTGGCGCTATTCTTGAAGTCGGAATGAGTGATTAGCCTAAAAAACGATCAGAAGATGCGTCTTCTTTTCCAGCCTTGTTTTTCTTGCCTTCCATTTGATTCATTTGATATCCCCTTTAAGTTTACAGCTCAAAAATAGTTCTCGTTATTTGTCTCTTGGAACTAAAAGTTGTAAATTAAGACAATGTGAGTGAGCTATTTATTAAACGATTGTGAACTGACAAGTGCTCTTCTTGATGCCTATCTCAGCTTGTCACTTTTTAAAGAGGCTAAATCAGGTGTTAACGTTGAAGGGGTTGAGGGGAGTGGAGAATGCTGTCCTTGCTGTCGAAGAATCTTGTGTGCTTGATGTTAAGTCTGGAACAGTGCCGATTATTTTTTCTGGTCGTATTTTCGTATTTAATTGTTCTTTAAAAGCCAGGTATCTGTTTTTCAACAGAAAGTATCGCTTAGCTTTTTCATCGTCCCGAAGGTCATTTCGAGAAAGTACGTCATCCATGTTGCCCAACCTCGTTCCCAGGTTCTCTCTCCTACCCGTCGAGAGACCCTGGTTGGTTCTGGTCACGTGTCTCCCAGAATCTGGGAGATTACAGACAAACGAGTAGGGGGAGGGGCGGATAAGTGTGAGATTTGTCTCTACAAAGCGTAGACGTCGAGATCAGTGGAAACTGCGTATCCGATCTTGTCTAAAGGGTCCTGTTTTTTATAGTTCCCGGACTAGTCAAGACAAAACCTCGAACGCCGAATCCTTTGACAGCGAAAGCGTAACTTCCTGCAGAATATCGGGATGTTTATCGGATGTTGCAAAGGAAATCACGATTCACCACTTGTGCAGTCAAAAATATTTTAGGCGGTTGTATTCATACCGAAACGCAGTAGGCTTAAATTGCCATTTCTATGTTATGGAGGCCACCTTTAAAAAGCAAACGTATGTATTTTCAAAACTATGATTATGCAGTTCGAAGAGGGGCCATTAGGGCTAAAATATTATTTTGACCGTGAATGTAAAATGAATCCTCTGCTCTCAACGTAACTGCTTTGTTTTGTCACCGCTAATGGTTTAGGTTTTGCATGTACTGATTCGGACCGATTACCAGCCGCTGTCACCGACAAACATTGATTCTTTCAATGCAATTTCAACGAACAGCGATTTCCCTTCAATGCGGGTAAATACGCGCTTGTGTCTTACTCAGGATCGTAGATTTTAGTATCTAATTGTTGTCATCGGTTTAACTGCGATAACACGAGTTTTTTATTTCTCCGCTGGTAATTCGCTTGTTTATCTGGTGATAGCTCTGTTTAGGCAGAAGTTTGCCGAATTTCAGTTATAGTTGGAGGCTTAGCAAATCTGTCTTGCCCTTTCGATCATTGCGTGAACGGTGAAAACGAACCAGACAGAAAAATTGAGAGACAAAGGACTCCTCCCTCGGAATTAATTTTGTTCTGGGACCACGTGACCAGACCCAACCATGGTCTCTCTCTCGCTTCGTAGGGACGGGTAGGAGAGAACCCTGGGAACGAGGTTGCATGTTGCCCTGTATCTTTTGCATAGCTGGAAGAGAGCGGGTTGGGCGAAAGATTTTGCTGCTTTAGATATGTTAGATGCTCTTGAGGAATATTTTCTTGAAACCCTGCTTGGTAAAAACCTTCTTCATTGGGCAGGACGTTTGTTCTCAGTCGGCAATTATCTTGGTTGGTGGTTTTCAGATCAATCAGCAGATAACCAAAAGGTCTTTTAACAGCCTCTTCGTACTGATTTAAAAAGAAATCAGTTTGCCCGGGATACATTTGCTTGGCCGGAGTCAAGATTTGTAATTTGTCTCGTGGATTCTTGAATAGTATCAAATAATGACTGTTTAGGCTTACGCTGCGGCTGAAATAGATTCTGCACTGTATAAATCACGCTTAGATTTCGATGATGAGAACCACGAGGAAAGAGGTTCACATTTCGCTTTTCTTTACTGGCGTCAATCATTTGATCATCAAATTCCGTTTGTTCACATTAAAATAGGAATCCTGCTCCAAAGCCGTAGGAATTCCTTTGACGAATTCAATGTGTGGCATGGCCACTAGCATGTTCTTTCCTCCTTTTTTTGTAATGGAGCAATCAAAGCCTCCCTGAGATCAAATTTTCTTCCCTGCCTCTTTGACATGATCTGTTTGGAGACTCAGGCTGTAGGCACAATAAATTTAAGAAAAAATAGAACAGTGTAAGTCTCCTTTCTACTCTAGCCTGCATGTAAATTCTTTTAATTCATTAGTCGAGCTTGCGTAAGCAGAGCCTAAGCAGAGCGAGACTGTTAAAATGCAGTCGTTTTTTTTTTCGGTGGGACCTACTGTAGTTTGTAGGCCCCGTGTTCCTAGCGAAGACCGTGGAAACTGGGGATAAGAATCGTGACGACTTTCATTGTATGGAAATGAGTCTCGTGATGAGAGTGCGGTTTATTTTCCGCGATGACTGAAATGACGCATGTAAGTTTGTTGATTTTCGTGTAATTATGCACGACATGCAGGCACTTTAAAAAGGAAATATCCCCAAGCAGGATGAGAAAATATTATAGCGGGGAAATCCTCTAGATTTTGTGGCTTTTTAAGGCGTTACGTTTCTCAGAATATTGTCGCAATAGGCCATTTGCAATAAGAGGCATGTGACATCGTTTTTATGAAAATGAAAGTTATGATTTTTCCTTCGAAAAACGATTAGTGGGTCATATCTTGAACAAAATAATGGTGATTTGGTTTTTCAAACCCGCACCATTTTCTTAAAATGAATAAGTTCGTAAATGGTCACGTGACCAAAATGTGATTTTTGAAATTATGAATTGCCTCTCTCTGAACACAAATTTTGCACTTAAACTTCAAGGAAAATGTTGAAAGATGATGTGATAACGTTTACAGCACATCTGAGCGTAATTATGAAACGTTGAACAAGGTATAAGCAAGAATTAATTTTGGCCGCCATGTTGGAGGGCAAGAGCATGCCCTCCAACATGGCGGCCAATACAAACCATACTACTTTGCTGAAAAATCAAAGTGCCATAAAATATCTCCCTTAAATGCGTTTCCTCTCAAATTTCGGCTGTAAGATAATTTTTGTGTGCTCTAACAATTTTTGGCATCAGCAAGATTCCAACTCATTGTTTAAAGGAAGCATTGGTCACGTGACCTCTTAGTGCAAGTGGCCTATTACAGGAAATGTACGGTTAAATTGATTCACTTGTTTTATGTATTTAATTGATAGATTTTCGCAGTTGTTAAGATGTGACGTCGTGTTGCACTTCATAAATACTTGAGATGTCAAGTATCCACTGTCACGTAATTTTTACGTGCGCACGTGCGTAAAATTTGCGTTCGCAAATAAAATAAAGGCAATGTATGAAAGGCCGCACGTACAATTATGTAAGCGTAAAAGTAGAAACTCGCTTAATTTGCCGTTTAATCTCAATACTTTGTCATACCTCTATTCAATTTACGTGATTTAAATTTACGTGCGTCAACGTGCGGAGCCAAAAACGCATCAGTGGAAATCCACCCTAACTTGTCACGGATGTTTCTATCTATCTATCTATCTATCTATCTATCTATCTATCTATCTATCTAAAATGCATGCTGTGTACAACTCTAAACATTGTACTCTGAGACTGTACGGAGATATTAAAAGTAGATACTAAGCAGCTATGGAAAATGTCATTACTTTCACGCGATATTGATATCTTATAAAACGGACAACAAATTCAGCAGGAATACGCGCGAACTGAATTAACTGTGTGTTGTATAAGGTTCTGTTAAACTTACACTTTTTTCCTGTGCTGAACATATACTGTACCGAGCCGCTTCTTGGCCCGGTACAAAGAAGCTATGTATATTTATACTGACAGAGTCATGGGCCCCCGATCCCGATAAAAATCATCGTTCAATTTTTCAAGTGTAAAATCCCTGAAAGAGTACTCCTCAGTAGAGCAATATCAATATGTAGAAGGTTTTCAAAGGTTTCACACCGGTTTGAGGCTAAGATGTGCGGCCTGTCTCTCCTTGCAATTTTTACTTTTTGAGAATATACATTATGACATACAACACTCGTTTTGTATTCCAAACGAAAAAGTAGTAAGACAGCACCGGGGCCTTTGACCTCAAAACTCATCTCCAAGTAAGCGAGACTCAGCGCTACTAAGAGCGTTCTTGTTACATTTAAAATTGGGTTTGTAAACAGTACAAGCAAAGCAATTAATCTTTGCTGAATCCTCCTATCCCTTGCACTAACTCCAAGCAGATCCCAGTTTGCTGGCAGTTGCAAGCGTCTTTCATTTCTAACAGCTTTTTGGTCAAACAAATTATCGCAATCCAGCTGGTGAAGGCCTGGACTAGTAAAGTGGGGGGCTTCCACTAACTTCTGTTGGGGTTTATGATCATTTTATTTAGCTTTTTTTGTAGCATTATCTCGAAATTTTCGGTGCTTAGAGTCTTTGGGCTCGGAATTTTTAGAAGTAAAGTCTCTGCAGGCTCAGAATTGATAAGAATGCTTAAGTCTTGGTCTCAAATTTTCAAACCAGGATCTCGCAGTTTCGCAAAGTCGTGAATTTTCCATTCTATACCCCCTTACTGGTGTAAGGGATCAACCATTTGACTTTTGAGGGGGGGGGGGGGGGGGGGAATAGGTGAATCATAAGTAAAAAATTTCCTGCAGACCCATTTAGAGGGAAAACAATTCTTGCAAGGAAATACTTGCCGTGGTGAAAAACAAAATTCCCACACTGAAATAAAATTATCATTCGATGCAAATGTTTCTTCCTTTTCATTGGCAGAGAGCCCACCACGTGACCTGCAAATAACTGCCGACAAATAATGGTGTGCTCATGCGCAATGTCGTTCAACTTTTTTGGGCTTTCACCGGCGAAAAATGTCTGATTGGTCGTCGCGCGACCACGTGACATTGCCAAATTCAAATTGGCGGCAATACCTCCATACTTTGTTTATTCCAGTGGAAAGAAGGTTAATTGCGGCTTAATATGAGTTGCAAATGCACATCGGATATTTTTAGAATAGCCTAGACTTTTTATTATCCTTTTTCACCTATTCCTATGGGATTCGTTTCCTGCGATGCTCGCGATTTGGCCAGTTTTCGGGACTCAACTTCGGATCACGAAGGACAACAATGTTTCTGAAAAAAGCTGGGTCACCAGAAAGAATTGCCTTTGTTCATAGCTCAATGCAGCAGATAAATAAGACACTATGGGTCCTTTGAAATTGCTTAGACACCTGGTAGTTATTTTATCATTATTTTTTTCCCTAAAAGGTAAAGCAAAAATACTTTTTTTCCAGCAACACTTTCCAATTTACAAAAAAAGCTTGAGCATGAGCTAAATGAACTTTAGTGTCTGCATTCAGTCTTTTCATTGAGAACGGGTGCAATTTTAATATCAAAACTTTAAAGCCGTCTTTGACCGAGCAAGGCTCTTTTTCTTTTCAATGGGTTATTGTGCTTGATCTGCAAAAGATAATGAAATTTTTAAAATAAGGGCAATACTAAATACTATACTTTAAAAGAAGAGAACTTTGATTCAAGTGTTAGTTGGAAAAAATACTGATTATAATTTTTTAGTATATGAAGGTTAAAAAAGTGATGCTTATAGTCTAAAGTGCTACAAAGGAGTAAAAACCCAGATCTTTCCATAAATAAATTTTATTGACACTGTCAGGGACATGTGCTTTCCTTGAGTACACATTTTTTCGTTAAAAAATCTTGCTTGTGAGGCTGCACTTTGTTTGATGCAGGATCAATCAATCTTTTCTGAAGAGAAATGAAAAGTAAAGTACGTTAACATGTCAGATACTTCAACACTGCCTTAGCCAACACCTAAGAAGAAACTGAACTTCAAATCAAAAAACAAAGTGAAACAACAACCACTTCAAATATATATCACATCAAATTCATGCAAAATGTAGACCTGATGAGAAGTTTATAGGAATAGAAACAAACGATAATTACAATGAAACTATAATTTTTGAATGAGATCTGTGAGTGTCCTCTCATAATTCTGACAGAAGATCAAAATTGGAAACTGCACATCCTACACAACTGCATTCATCAACATGATCCAACGAAAATTAAGACTCAAAGTTTACTCCAAGCTTTAAACTCCTGTAAGTTTAATTTGTGATGATTTTTTTTTTCTTGGAAAGAACTTTTGAATACTTGGTAGCATGTTAACTCTGTCATTCATTTTGTAACTTGGCTCCCAAAAAATTTAAGCCAAAAACGATGCATATAAAAACAAAAGCATTCACAGAAAAATTACCCTGTTCATCTCCTTCCAGGATCCAATTTTCAAGCAAAGAAGCACTCCCCACTGAAAACCTTGCGTGTAAAAATTTAGTACTAAAAAATTGTACACGGGGGAAATCATGTCTGTGAGTACGGTTCCTAACGAGGAAAGTAACAAGTAACTCGTGTGTATAATCCCAAGCCAAATTTATGAGCAAAATAATCTAAACTTCGATCCTTCAATTACAGAATTGCAAGCAGTTGTGCACATTGTAAACATAATTTTTTTTACAAATCAAAAAGTTGCTGGACCTATCGAACTGTAGCTCCAAGACTTTCCAAGCATTTTAATGAAAACACTCTCACATTTTCTCATTCGACAGTTCGGATAAAACTCAAATTTCTGTAACATACAAAGCTGTAATAATGTGCAACAACAATGAAATGTGCACCGATCGACAAAATCACGTTACGAACTACGCACTTTAGAAAACTGCCGCAACCCGGCCGCTTTCGATCCACTAGCCACAAGACAATTTACACAGCAAGACAATGGCTAAGAATATTTCTTTTGTACCGAGTGACACGAGATTAAGTTGAACCAACCGTAAGCTTATTTTTCTGCCACAAACAGTGTAAACACACGGAGATTTAGCATATCTAAATATAGTTTTTGGAGCAACAAAGTACAAGCTAATTCATATCAACAAAACAAAGCCCAAAAATGTCTGTCCCTCTACTTTTTTTGCAACGTTGTCACTGCCAAAAAAAGCTGCCATTGCTTCTTTCATCTCAACAACATTTCCCGGGCATTTTGCCTCGGAGCCAATGACATTGCCCGAAATCGATCACGTGCCACTTTTTGTAGAGCATGCGTAGACATTTTTCGCCGGTGAATTTTTGGGCTGCAAATACTATTCTGCTCATGCGCAGATGAAACCACGCTTGCTCCTTGCTCATTTATGTGATCTCTGTCATTACTCCAGGAAGACAGCGCGCTAACCGCTTTCCGAAGATATTATTTATTAAAAAACAAACTCAGGGATCGAATGATAAAACAATTATTGAACTCGGTTATCGCAAAATATCGTGATTTGTCAGTGTCTCGCAGATCAATTATTTGCCTCAACCTTCGGCTTCGGCAAATAATTGATCTGCTCGCCACTGACAAATCACGATATTTTGCTCAACGTCGTCCAATAATTGCTAAATATCTTTCAAGGCGTATCAAGCTGGAAAAAACTCTTACACCGTTGTACGCCTGAAAAAAAAAAAACTATCAGCCGAGATTTAGGAAAAAACTCTTACCCAAACCAAATCACCTATTGCCCCCTCAAAAGTCAAATGGTAGGCCACTAGCTTAACTAAAAGCTGCTAAATGTATCCCTTTCTCGACCTTTTTGACTTCCGCTTATGCCTTAAAAGACTGAGGGCTGCTTTATTTTATTTTATCATTTAATTCTAATGATAACACCAAATACTATAAGCAACCTGCAGCACGGATTTCGTGAAGGTCACTCATGCGAAACCCAGCTAATCGCATTTGTCGATGACTTGGCCAAGGAAATGTAGAATGGTAGACAAACAGTTTTGTTATATTCCTAGACTTTCAATCAACTAAACAGGGGCTGTCATTGGTTGATTCCTGGTCACGTGGCCTTGACTAAAATCAAATGTATTCCGATCGTGATACATCACGCAATGTACCCCGCTCGGGATACATTACAGCACGTGATCAAAGCATGGTGGAAGCCTCAAACTAAAAAGCAACGATTTTTAAAGTCATCCTAGAAGAGAAACAGCAGCTAGTGGAGAAAAAAGATGCAGATAATGTAAGGAAAGTGGTTGTAAATAATTCATTCAGTGGTTTTTAGAATTAAATTTGTGTTGTTATTAATAATGTGTCGACTGTTCTGGTTCGCTCCAGTTATTCTTTTGTTGCTGTTGAAGTGAAAGTATAGAAATATAACAAAACACTTAATGTCAGTTCCCTCGGAAAACAGTTAGTTTTGTTTTCCCTCGAGTCCTGATGTTTCCCGAGACGAAGTCGAGGGAAACATCAGGACTCTCGGGAAAACAAAACTAACTGTTTCCCTCGGGAAGTGACATTAAGTGTATAATAGTAATGGACTTCTCAAAGGCATTTGATAAAGTGCCCCACCAGGAACTGCTCTACAAACTGTCTAACTACGGAATCAACAGTGTAACCTTAACTTGGGAAAAAAGCTTTCTGTCAAATAGGAAACAACGGGTAGTTCTTGAAGGGGCGATGTCTGATCAAGTTCCAGTGTCATCGGGAGTCCCACAGGGCTCTGGTTTAGGTCCAGTTTTATTCTTGGCCTATATAAACGACCTACCCCAGTATGTGAAATCTAAAGTTTATCTCTTCGCAGACGGCACCGTCATTTAGTTAGCCATCAAGTCCATGAATGATTGCATCCAGTTACAACAAGACCTCCTTCATCTGGAAAAGTGGGAATCGGAATGGAAGATGGAGTTCAATACTTCAATACGTAATGTTTTAGACACCACAAGAAAGTGTCATCTATATGTTCATGTCTCTAAGCTTAAAGGACAAGTCTTGGACCCTCTGCATCCTGTCAAATACCTTGGTGTCTACCTATCCGACGACCTCGGCTGGAACAAACATATTAAAACCATCTCCAACAAAGCTAAGAAAACTCTTGGTTTTCTAAAGTGGAGCTTAATCCATTGCCCACCCAGGACTAAGGAAACAGCAAACAAGGCCCTAGTATACCCGACTCTGGAATACTGTTCATGTAAATGCTTTCTTTTGTTCCAATAAATTAGCATAGATGCTGGCCACGTGAGTGAAAACGCTCTATACAAAAATACAGTACAAATTTTATTGTCAACTCTCCATGGAGGCTTTTCAGAGACAAATATTAATAGTACAGGCAATCAAAACAAACAAAAAAAATACTCAAGAATTGTCGATAAAACAATTATTAAGAAACAATTATTATGAAACTATTTGCATATAGAATTTATGACATCACAAATTGATTATCAATTCACTATTAAGTAACTATTTACATATAAATTTATGACATTAAAAACTGATTTAAAAGGAAGGATTTCATTTTACGTTTGAAAATGGTAAGAGATTCACTTAATTTAAAATTGGGTCTTAACGCATTCCACAATGTTACAGTTCTGTAATAAAAAGATCTTTGTCCCGACTTGGTTTTAAAAAGCGGCATATTAAGCTGGGAAGATGATCTGGTCGTCCGACCACTGATATTCCCTCTAGAGATAAAATTTGAACTGAGGTAGTTTGGTGGCGTCTCTTAGATACAGGTGGGACTTGACTGGTATCCATCCCAAGTCTTTCAGGGCAGGGGATACGTGATCAAACTTCCTTGTCCCAGAAACTATGCGAGCAGCGAAATTCTGTTCTCCTTGTAGTTTGCGTATATTGCTGGCAGAAGTATTCAACCAGATGGACGAGCAATAATACAACTTACTAAACACGAGGGAATTAATTATTTTAACAGGTATATCTGTTTTAAGTGAACATCCCCAATTCAGAGTGACGAAGCGATCTGTCAGAGAACGATATACGCTTTTGAGCGACAATTTAGAGCAAATATGCGAGATGAAGAAAAGGCAAGTGGAATAGATACGGATTTGAGTGACGTTGAAAAAGCACTTGAGGAGATAGGAGAAAAAGAAGCTGTGGTTGAAGAAACAACGCAAAATGAGAAAAAGAAAGTCGATAGTGCCAAAGCAGCGGAAATGAGAAACAGAGCTCTAGAAAACCTTGGAGAGACACAGAAAAGACAAAGGAAAGATGAGGTAGAGAATGAAACAGCAGCAAGAGCAAAACGTCGAAGAAGTGGAGGTGACACAGTGGCATATTTGCGAGAAAAGAACGACCTCATGCAGAAATAGAAAATGGAAGAAATGCAGCTACAGAAGCAGCGACTAGAGGCTGAGCGTAAGAAGGAGGAGCAGTGAAAAAAGCAACATCAGGATTTGATGCAGGTCATGCTGCAGCAAACTAAACAACAACAAGAACAGATGCAAAATTTTCAGCAGATGTTCACCTTAATGCAGCAGCAGCAGTCTCAAATTATCATAAAACGTCTAGAAAAACAAAACAAGTCTTGGCCTGATTTTGCATTGTGCAATAATGTAGTTTTCAGGCATATGTTTCGTGATTTTGTCTTTTACACTTGTTTTTATTAATTGATAGGTTTTCCATGTTATTTCAGCTTCATGTTCAGACTTTTTGATTCAAATAAACTTGATTAAAGACTTAATGTTACAGACACTGGACGTTTTGTGTTCCTGATGAAGCAAAATAATCGTGAATAGTAGGAGGGTCCAAAGCAAAATACTCCGAAGTTAAGTTGCCGTACATACAGGTTAAGGCGTTTCGCAGAATGGCAGCCACAATGTACATTTTGCCAACTGCACTAAGTGAGATCTTCAAATTTTTCTTAAAGTCTAGAAATTTAAAATAATTTACAATGTCCCCGAAAAGCCACTCTACAGACATGCGAACGGAACTCATGGCTTTGTTGTATAGCTCCATTTGCGGTGTAATTCCCACACCTCTGTAAGGTACCTGGAGGTGAACACGCAGAGGATATGCCGGGTCGCCATAGAGAGCCATTGGTTCTCTTGTTGTTGAGAACGCATGTTGCTCGAGATCTTGTAGAAGACCAGAATCGGCCAACATGGCTGAATCATGCCTTCTGCCTTCTAAAATGAGATCAACATAAGTGATATTGTAGTTTATGGTTGGCACGAAATTTTCAAATTCAACCAAACAGCTTCAATTATAAAACTTACCTACTGGGTCATACATGTTGGCTGTCATACCATTGGGTAGTGCCACAGATTGGTATTTTAGACCATTTACTCGCTTATGCCCATTGTACACAATCCTTTGGTTTTGGTCAAGTCCACAAATTGGCCGTACTGTTCCGTCTATAAAACCGAAACAGTTATGTAATGGACTAACGTTTTGCTAAATTGCACGAGCGTAGGTTTCGAGAAGTGCTGGGTTCAGGAGTGTATCATTCCACTGAGTTATTCTGTGATTATGTTCCTGATAAATTGTGTCCACAACAAGGCTGGAAATCATACTTAGCTCTGGAACTGGGCGGCCGAATCGTGGAATTAAATCACTGAGTCTACATGGGTGCGCAAACCTTCGAAGTGCGATACACAACCCTTCAATTCCATCGCATATTGTTCCTTGTTGACATATAAAGTAGTTAGGAAGATGTAGGGCCTCAGAAAGAACGGAAAGGTCACTCTCTTGAAAACGAAACTCGGATAAACACTCACTGTCATCCATATCATTAAAGTTAAATTTTCCATAACATTCATAAGGGAAATCTGGGTTTTTGGATGTGTTAACGTCATAAAGAAGAAGGAACTCGTCCTCTGATATATCGCCATCATCAAAACTTTGCAGAAGAATGCTACGAATCTCTCTGAAGGAAGCCATGACTGAGGTACTTTATGATAAAAATCGGAAATATGTAAACAAAGTCGCCCGCGCCTTCGACTTTGTCTCGGATAATTTTCGCGCCTTGCGACGGCAACATCTTCCCAGTCCCCCTTGGTCATGACAGCCGTCGCAGACATCCGCCGCCGTCGGATCTTAAGGTCCCTATTAGCTGGTATAGAGTTTGATTTGGTTTTATGGCGGAATAAGCTCCAAAACCGCTTTGGATTGACTTTCAAGCTGTCACCAAGAGAAGTGTGATACTCCTTTAACTTCCTCTTTAGTAATGCCTTAGATTCTTTTCTTAAGATCCTGAACTTTTCAAGGTAAAAAGCGCTGTTGTCCTTCTTGGCGGCACGTCTAGCAGATTCTTTCCTCTTCAGCAAATGTCGAACTTCCTTGTCAATCCACGGTGAAGTGTTTGAGTCCCTGCCTCTAGCCTTAGGAATATTAGCGTCAATAATATCCAAAAGGGCGGATTTCCAATAAGATCAGCAGGCGTCAACACCCGAGTTACATGATACGCTATTACTGATAGCTGAGCTCTGTATGATCTGCAGTTTGAGCTTCTCAAAGTCAGCTGATTTGAAATTGTAGGCATAGTGCGCAGGTTTCTTCACCCTACGAGGCCTGGCCACAAAATCAAATTCAAGTAGGTCGGGGTCGGTCTCAAGGCCAACCTGTATAGGAGTCATGGTCGCGATGTTCATTATGTGGTCAGGTGCATCAGTTATTATTAAAACTGTGAAAGGTTTTATTAAGGTATTATTAAGTCCAGAATATGCTCCTTTCGAGTCGGAAAAGGGTTGACTTGCAGTAGAGAATGGTCAAATTGTAGAGTTTCACAGAATCAGCAGAATCAGCGGTAGCCTTTAATCCACTTCAGGATGGCGGCAGGATAGTTGAAGGAATGACCGGCTCTTGAGGAGACGCGAAGAGTTGTTGATTGTGAGATGTAAACTCCGTGACGGAGTGAAAGTCATAGCTTGGTGTAGAGTCGGGTGGTCTATAATTAGCACTAATTACTATTTTAGAAGAACACGCGAGGTTAAATTCGACGCATTACATTTCAAGCCCTGTTTCTAAGTCAGATCTGTGACAGCAATCGAGATTGTCCTTTACTGCTATTAACACGCCCCCGCCTTCACGTTCAGCCCTATCACGTCTAAAGATCGTGTAGCCGGTATCCAAAATCTCAGAGTCCAGGAAAAAGTCTTTGAGCCAAGTCTCAGTAACACAAATGATGTCGTATGCGTTACTGTACACCAGCTTTTGAAATGCATGGATCTGGCAGAAAATTTCGCTGTTTGGAGCCTTGTGTTTGCTTTTTAGGCTTTGTGCATTTAATGATAGGCATTTTAGGTGACAATATTGGTGAAAGGGCGGGGATTAAGAGACACGTCCCCACCTCTGATCTAAGGAGAAGCTGCCGCGACGCGGACGACTTTGGATAGTATAAACACGGAGACTTCCTCTTCCCGACTGATCCAGGAAGATCGAAGGGCCTCTGCTCGCAGGGTAGTAGGTTACGGAAACGATAGGTTTTTAACCCATACAAATCCTTATAATTCGAATGTTACGCGACATTGCCGATGCTCGCCTATGTTCATATTTGGAGCTTGGGCTACCTGTGGTTAATCGAGGGAGGAGGAGCCGAGGAGGAGGGAGAACACTGGGAACAAGGTTGGAAAAGCATCATGGGCTGCACTCGTCGTCGCCATTTTGGTTTTGAGTCGGATGGGTTGCCTACTCTGACTGTATTGGATATAGTTCCCGGGTGTTAAATCGGCTCCATTGAAAGAAAAAGATGCCATTGAAAGTAAACCCAGCAATTAAGGTACTTAGGGAGATGGAAAATTATGAGATCAGACGTTTTAGTTACAAGGAATCTTGAAGCCGCAGCACTTCATGCTTATTAAAATTTAGCTGCCAAGGGCTTTTCCGCGAGAATCATGTTTTTGCTCAAAAGAATTATTTAAGCTTACATTGAATGCATTTTATGGGCTGTATATTTCAAAGTTATTTTTCCTATTTTCCTGTTTTATAGAGCTTATAATTAAGATTTGTTCAATTTCTAAGCTGATTTTAGTTAATCTTAGATATTGAACCATAGTTGATAGTGGTTTTTTCTCCAGGGCAGACCTTTCAACCCCTAAACCGTGCAAATCTAGCGTCTTTGAAAAAAGGCTTCCAAAAACCTGGAGATCTGAACCTCAAACTTTGGACGTCATACTTCCAAAATAAATTATTCTGGTGAGGTTTCGTTGATAATTTCTGTGGATATTCATCGGGAGGTTTTGGCTTGAGATTTCTAAACAAATATCTTGTGTTCTAAGAGGAAATAAACAAGCTATTTCATGAGAATTAGTCAAAATTTCTGACTGCCGGGTATCTAGTATTTTGAAAACAGTCCCTGGCTGCTGGGTATCTAAATGTGGTGAACCAAAAGGCAGAATGTTTTGGTCATGATGATGATGATGATGAACTTTATTTAAGGTGATTCCTTAGTAAAAGAACCTAACATAGATTATAGACAAAACTTGGTACACTGATGCAACAAGTCAAGGAGATGGCAAAAAAGTGATAAAAAGTGGGGGTCACTGTGTTCGTTTTGACATCGCAATGCTGACAAATATGGCTATTTAGGACCCTTTGGCAAAAATTGTGTGCAGCCCAAAACTAGACGAAAAGGAGAGATTTTTTCAATGGTGGAAGTGGTATCGCACAGAATTTGATTTAAGCAATAGAAAATGTTTTCCGTGTTTGCATAGCCTGATATAAACACGAGAGGTGTTGGGAGAATTTGAGACAGTTATGCTCTCCCGAGACGAAGTTGAGGGTTTGTATAACTGTTGAGAATTCTCCCAACCCCTCGAGTGTTTATATCAGGATATGCAAACACAGGGAAAAAGTTTTCTATTGCTTCTATAAAATAACTTTCCTGAGAAAAAAAGCAAAACTCTCTTGTTTAGAGCACTGATTAAAAGACAAATTCTTAGCAGTCGCGAAGTCTTGTACACGAAGCTTGCACGCGTAATCTGTCCTTGTTTTGCAAAAAAGATGCTTTCCAAAATATGGGTTTTTCTTGCTTAAATTTCAGCTCAAGTGAATAAAAAAATTGACCAGCATGTTTCTAAAGATTTTCTGAGTTTCCGCCGACGAGGAAATTGGTAAATAATGTAAACTTGTTGAGGTTTTCAACTCAAAACTTTTGTCAAATATGTGTTTGCATGATTAGCGCGCAAAAACCAAAACATCTTGACGTCACAACTATATTTACATACTCTCATGCAAACACGCCTCTCGGCCAATCAGAGCGCGCTTACTCTCTTAGTTATTTATAATTAAATGTATTCATTATTCACTAATGTACCAGAAAAATGCCTTTTTATGCCCTTGTTTTTACTTTATGCTCCAAAGTAGACTTAACTTGGACACGCACTTTTTGACTCGTTATAGCTCAATCCGTACAATTTAGTGAAATTGCCAAGAAACTGAACATAGGTTTATGCCAATAAGAAGGCATTAATTAATCCGTTTTTTCAGAATCGAGATATCACAGTTAGGACATAATGTGACGAAGATGGCACTTAAATGAAAATCAAAGTGAGATAGTACATGTTTAACGTCCACTATCGAGGTTCTTCGTAAGAAAGTTGAACTCAGTAACATGCATACTGCTTATGTTATGCACATTCTCAACACATTGAGTCTCATCTCATCTAATAGCGTTTCTCTTCAGTCAACTTCATTTTAATAATGTTACTTTGGATGCTCTTTTTCATGGTGGCCATCTTGTTATGTGCAGTAAGAGATGGGCAGTGCAAAACCAGCGAATCACCTTAAGTGTCTGGGCCCAAGTTGTTTGAAGGCCGATTAGCGCTTAAACCGGAGTTAAATTTAACCTGGGTTTCTTTTTCTTGTGTTCAAAAGCATTTTCTTGGATAATTTTCTCAGTTATTTTTAGAGCTTTCAATCATCAACTTGTAGACAAAGAATTAAAATTGAAATGCTTTTTAGGCTTTTAAATGTGAATTCAAATCTCGCACTAACCCTGGGTGATCTTAACCCAGCTTCGAACAACTCGGCCCTGGTCTTCTAGCTGGCCTACTAATAGGGGACACTGATAAAAATACCACCAAACTAACTACGTAATATAAGACGAATGTTTTCAAAGAAGAAAATTTAAAGTACTACCAACCACCTAACTACTAAATGTAAGAAGAATATTTGCAGATAATAAAATTTACAAAAATATGTGTCCTAAAAAATAATAGTAATTAAAAGGTTTTGACACATTTCATATTAAATAATACCAAGTAATTAATTAAAAAATATTGATAAAAAGTATTCGCCATAGGATTGGGAAGCTAAATTATTGTGAGACCGTGAGTTGACTGCCCAAACTGTGAGTTGCACGAGTGATTCCGAACCATGAGAGTTGGAAGGTCTGCCAGAGACATAATAACTGTAATGTGCTCATGGCAGCAAGGTGTCTGAATTAATAAAGGACTTGTTTTCAAATAATGTTTGAATATGCCTCTTATGTTGAATCAACTTTGAACACTGTGTTGGTATCAGTTGATTTCAATTTTATTTCATTATTAGGTATGTATGACAGACTAGTGAACTGAATGTAAGAGTTGTTTTCTGTTTTACAGTTTTCAAGGTATGCTGCTTTACTGCTTGGCCTGGCCTATGGATATAAGAGAAATGGTAAATTTCTGTTTTATTGATTAGCTATTACAGAGTAGTCAATTTCAACGCTGTGAGGAGGTTGGGTACCTGAGTATTTTTGTTTTGGGAAGTTAGGAAAACTTAATAGTGAAACAGAAGAAATAAATTATTGTTCTAAAGGAGCCACTAGTACTCAGTGGGAAATTCATAGTCAAATTTTACCTGACTGACAAAACTACAGCCAAAGCCAAGGCATATATGTAATTTGTCAACCTGGCCCTTGGGATGTGTAAAAATAAAGCGTTTGAAAGGTAAAGGTGCTTATGTTACATCTTCAGTAACTCATAACAGTACACACTAGACTGACAAACTTGAGGCCAACAACAGCAGTGTGCTCATTTTACCCCCCCCCCCCCCCCTCTCTCTCTCTAAGCCCACACCTGGGAATGGATCTAAAAACCCTCCTGCACAGAAAGCCTCACAGTAATGTAACTGACTGTGCTAATCCTTGCTGCAAAAAGGTCTTACCAGTTATTACTGAGCAGTACCTGGTCTTGTGAAGTAATTTGTTTTTCTACTTTTGTAGAATACCTAAAACCCATAGCAGCTCAAGAGAGGGAGGTTGAAGCTGCAAGAGCCAAAGAACGAGCAGAGTTAGAGGCCATCAGAAAAGCTGAGGCTGCAAAAGGTTTGAATGACCAGAGGTTCTGACATTAGTGCAACACAGACATAAAGCCACTAATCCATTGTTGATTACCGGCCCCCCAAGCAAATGCTTAATAATTCTCTTAGCTTTGCATGTCAAGGTTTCCCTGTTCTGTTGAAGCTTCTGAAGGCAACAAAATTAATATCAAGTCTGGAAAGAGTAAGGAGAAGAAGCTCTTAGAACTCAGTCATGACTGTAGCAATGAGAACTAACAAAATGGTTTATTGTATAAGCTGTGCCTTTTGACTTGCTTTACAATGTATGTGTACAGGTATTTCTTTGCTTTACTTTACAAATCATGAACTTTAAACAAATTCAAAGAAAATGTAAGCAAGGTTTTTCTTAGATGAAAGTCACTCCTAAAAGTGTAATGGAGAGGTACCAGTAACTGTAAACATGTACCTTAGCATGGTATGATGAGTCAGCTTTGTTTACCTTTTGTTGTCCTAATCGATGTTATGGCATAGTTGGATTGAAACAGGCAGCAAAATAAGACTTTTACTTGGGAACAATAGGTATAACACATCTGATTTGCATGAAAGGTATCTCTATTCACATCTTGTACACAACTTTGCTTTGATGTGCAATCAGCAATGTGTATTACCTTTGGTGAAGTGCAAGGATGGCCTTTATTGCTCAATCAAAACCTTGGTAAAAACATTCTTTACCACTTGCAGCCCTGTTACAATGGCAATATTTTGTGCAGTGCACCACCATGTACAGTAGGTCAGTTCACAACCAAAAGCTATATCAAAAAACATTCTTACTATTTTGCCTACTACTCTTGGGCTGAAAGGTGTTCTTTGAGAAGTAGGTGTTGTCTTCATGACCCATTAGTCAGGTTTTTTCTACTCTTGTCCGATTCATATTTTAACTGACGCAAGATCCGTTATTTCGGGCCCTCTCTCTATCATCATAAACATATCTGTGCAAAAGGGCATCTTTCCATCCAAACTGAAAAAAGCGAAAGTTGCTCCTGTGTACAAAAATTAATGACGATGAGACTGAGCCTGTTAATTGTCGTCCGATATCATTACTGTCTATTTTCAATCGGTTATTTGAAAAATTAATGTACCACTGCCTCAAATCCTATCTTGGTAAAAACGATATTCTATTGAAGTCACAGTATGGCTTCCGCAAAAACCACTCCACGCAACATGCCATTATTGGTAATATTGTTAATGTCATACAAAACAATATGGACCAAAAACTTCTCACTTGCGGGATCTTTTTAGACTTAAAAAAGGCCTTTGATACTGTCGACCATTTAATCTTGCTTCAAAAACTTAATCATTATGGCATCAGAGGAATTATCAATGCTTGGTTTGCCTCGTACCTTCTCGGTCGTTCACAAGTAACTGAAGTGGGTTTTAACTTATCTACCGAATGTATGATCTCATGTGGTGTCCCACAGGGGTCTGTGCTTGGTCCTCTGTTATTCTTAATCTATATTAATGATATTCACAACTCTTCAGCGAAATTGTCTTTCTATCTCTTTGCTGATGACACGAGCTTGTTGTATGTTGGCTTTCTGTAATGTTTGACGTTTCCTGCATGAATGCTTCGTCTAACATCTGTGATTTTTCCACTAAAGCTAATTCAAAGCACAAACATGAGACCAGGTTTTCTTTGTCTGGAAATTATTATGTCCAAACTTCAAGACTGAATCTAAATCAAGATTCTTTTTCCAGGTTTGGAGCTAAACTTTGGAACGCAATTCCTAATGAATTTCGTCAACTCTCCAAAGGAGCTTTTAAGAAAAATTTTCATGACTTTTTGCTCTTGATAATGGAAGCAGAGGACGATTATGTTGAAGTGCCCATTCTCCTACAAAAAATGGCAAATTCTGCATCCTTGACTCAATGTACTAATAATCGATAGGTTCTGTTAGTATTAATTTTGTTGTAATATCAATTGTTGTAATTCTTATTTATCCAGATAGTTTATTTAGTTACTTTACAATTATTATATTATCTGTTATGACTGCTGTAACCTTTTCTTTCTGCCCGCCTCGTCTAGCTTTTGCTATTTGTGGGTGGAGATGGCAAAATCATGTGCATGAAATAAAGTATAGTGTGTGTGTATTTTATTAACTTGAGTACTTCTGTTTTCCTTTGCAGTGCCACTGTTTTAGATGCATTGAATATTGGTGAAGGTCTACTTATGATTGCCATCTCTTTTTTCCAATTAATATCTCCTCCCTGTGTAAAAATTGGATAGTCTTCCACGTGGTGTTCCATTTATTTGTATGGAAGAGCAATTTTCATCATTTTTCTGTACTGTATAATGCTTTAATAAAATTTGTATGCATTGAAGTCAGTGGTTATATCCACTTTTTTTAACCAAGTGATTGACAAGTAGCCAGCCACCCTGCAAACTGCATGTATCATGGGACTGGGAAAGAGAGATTTTTTTTTCTCCCTCTTCCCATCAGTCCTGTTCTATGCATTACTTTCTTGTTGGTCAGTAGATGCGTAGTTTTAGTAGTACGTATGTACAGTCAAACCTCATTAATACAAACACTGAGGGAGGGGGCCATAGAAAGTGTCCGGCGTATTAATGGAGTGTCCGTATTTAGCAGCTTGAATTTAGAGAAAATCAAATCTTATTATATAAACACCATTGAAATACCAAGTGAGCTTTCGTGCGAAAACGTACTATCTTCACATGTGAAAATATCACCATTGCTATGGCTAAATAACAAATCGCGCCTTTCACACCAAAATACTATTAAAGTGAAATGGTTGGTAGTTCATTGGTGTTTATATAATATTCAACACTCAAAGAGAAATTTCGTATCTCCACGCGGCCCTGTAATATCCTCTATAAATCAAATATTTATTATGTAAAGATACGAAAGGAAACGTCAGAGGTTATCCCTATCGAGGATGCTCCCTACAAAATGTGAGGACTTTTTCCCCAGGGCCGGACAGAGGAAGCTGTCCATAATAATGTGTCCATAAATTTGGGTTTGACTTTAGTTACAAGTACATCAAACTTGTAAGATATAGTGACTGTGTATTTCACTAATTAATACTTTTCTAGCAAAACGGTTGGCAAATATTACAAAATCAATATTCAAGGGGGCAGAGCTTTGATTATTTCAGCCCAAGATATTGAAACACAGTGGTAGGAGTTCGAACTGGTTTCCAGATGTATTGTCATAAATCACTTTGTGTGCATTACTGATCTGAGCACAAAACAAGGGCATGCACATTGAAGCCTATCTTTCCTTCACTTTTACATTACATTACTCCGTTAAAAAGTAGAAAATAATTATCCTTTGTGTACTCTTCTAAAAAGAATCAGCAACTTGTCAACAAAGTAAAAAAGAGGCTGATGCTTGGGACTCATGTAACACGTTTGAGCATTTCTGATGGCAGCTTGCATGTTCTATTTCGTGACTGAGATAGTCCTGACTAAATAAGATAGTTAAGAAATACAACATGAAATTTTAAAGTAATGCCAATTAATTAACTGCAGGGTGCACAAAAAATTGTCCTTTGGATAAGTGTGATTTTAGTTTTACTAGAAAAGCCCAGAGTAAAATCTGATATTGTCCTTGGAAATAATAGCCTTTTTCCATGTTCGAATTTGTTTTTTATCTTTAATCCGTCAGGGGGTTCTCTACCCTGCCAACAGAGTGTCCTTTGATCTTCCTATAAAAATATAAGTCGATCGAAGCGACTTTGCTAGCAGGGTAGCGGTTCTCTCTACTATGTACACAAAGCTCCTTCACAGAAGAACAATTTTCTAGCTGAAATGCACATTGTTTGTTGATATTATTTCCTGAAGCATTAACTTGTCCCCAAGCAAACATCATTAGTCCTGGGCAAGTGGTCAGCATTTTCGGTTGCGCAACAAAATATATGATTAACAGAGCTCTGCCCATCTGTTGTAGTAATCATTGGTAGATGTGTTTATTACACTCGACAACACCTCTTACACAGCATACCTCAAAAAAGAAAAACAAATTGCAGACAAGTTACACATAAGACCTGTAGTGTAAAGGCACCCCCAGGTAGATACTCTTAGTAAGATGTCAAAACTAACGAGGACCTTAGACTGATGTGCAATTAAAAGAAGAACTAGTATTTATCATATTATAGTTCAGAATCAACTATTACTACTCCATAAAAAAAATAAAATAAAATACTTGCTGTTGGTGCTCAGGCCAAAACCTACAAATGGGTTGCTTTTGTTAACCAACCAACAACACATCCTAACACAACATCCAGAATAAAAGCAGACTGCATAAATCAGTCTGAGGGACTGGCACTACTTGAACAGATGTTATAGGTTAGATAACCAGGGGTGCTTTTCTCGAAAGTCCCGAAAATTAACGGGCCCGATAAGCTGTTGCCGTTTACATTAAAGACCGAGGTTACAGTAGTTTTGCATCTAACATGATAAAACTATCAGTTGATGAAACAAAATGGAGTAGTTTTCTAGCCAGGACCCACGCTCTTATTCTTTTTATTTCTATTTGAATATTTGATTTCGGGCCCGAAAATTTGCCGGGCCTTTCGAGAAATGGGCCCCAGCTCTCTAGCCTCGGTAAAAGTAACCTCTTGACACGAATCTAAGAAAGCTAAATATTACTTAATTTCAGCAAAAAGTTAACCTTTTAAAGTAGCAACAATTCACTCATTCTTATTGGCTCTTGTTTTATGATGCACCACTTGAACTTCTGATTATGCAACAACAATAATGCAAAAGCAACATGAAGTTGATCACAAGTAAGCAGGATTGTAAGGACCACATCTTGAGCATTAATTAGTGAAGGGAAATGTCATTCTGGCCAAGAGTGTTAGCTTATCACATGATGAACCACCTTTTTTGTAAAAATTATAGGATAACAAGATATAATTATTTGGATCAGCAAGTTACACTCACCAATGCCTTTAAATCATCGCTATTAATAGTCTGTGTACAGATGCACCCCTCCTCTCAGAAAAAGATAAACGGGGAGAAAGATTGTCTCCCCTATTTTTTCTGAGGGAAGAGGGGCGTCTGTACAGAGACTAGGCTAATAAATGTTCGCATGGAAAAGTATCTGGTACTTGCTTAGAACAATTTACATGTACAACACAGAAACTATTCTATATCTAACTCTTTTTCTCCACTGCAAAATAGTTGTTAAGTTTTGTAGACCTATAAATAATGTAATTGTGATTCAATTATCCTTTGCTCAAATTTTATTTTCTTTTGTGTGGGGATGAAGTAATGAATGCAGGGTTCGTATCCTTTTGAGCACCAAAAATTCAAGGACTTTCAAGGTGCATGTGAACCCTGTGTATGATAGTTTGTCCAGGAAATAAAATTTGAACCAAGGAAATAATAATTATATTGAAACTCAACATAATCATACTGCACTGTACTTTGCCCAGGGAAGGCTTTTGTTTAGGCCATGTTTCATCTCACTAAAAAAATTTCCAATGCCTGTCATTATTTGGGGGGATCTATATATACCTAGCTTTATTGGATAGCTGTTAAGTAATTTTTCTTTAAAATATACAAAAATAACATTAAGCCCTGTGTTGGATTTTCCATGACTCATTGTATACAGCAGCATGAATTTGTTTTCCTTGCCTAATAAAGCAAAAAAAAAAAAAAAAAAAAAATTAAGGTGGCAACAAAACAATACAGAGTCATAACACTGATTCATTCATTCATTCATTTAGGCAGCCTCAGTTGATCGGCATGAGCTATGCCATATGAGCTGAGCCATAATAATTTTATTATAATGTATGCAAATTGTAAGAATTCAAAATGAATTGCCCATTTTACAACTTTTAAATGCTTAATTAACCCAAATAGTGGGTCACATTTTTCCAAATTGGTGGGGGCGGGGTGGGGGGGGGGGAGGGGGGTTAGGGCTAGTAACTTGGGGTGGGAAGGCTGTGGAGACTCTCCTCTGAATAAGTCTTGGGATGGGAGGGGGGGGGGGGGCACTGAAGCATCCCAAGCCCCCTGAGCTTTGCTGCTCCTGAATGATGACATCTGACTCTTGATTCACATAGTACTATTTGTTTTTCAGCACTTATAAAAGGAAATTTGGTTGAAATTTGTGACTTTTGGCTATCTTGAAAGTTGCAAGGTCAAAAAAAATTAAATTAATTTGGGTTATAGCAGACGGGTACTAAGTTCCATTAATTTAGAATTTACAGGCACACTACCAAAAATCTAATTATTAAGAGTTTTACAGACACTATAGCAGGTAAAGACTTGAAAGAAGCAAACCAGTTAATAGCTATTATTTTACAAACATGGATCCTGTTAGGAGTAACTCTGTATTACTGGAAAGATGTGAATGATCATATCAAAAGCCCAAAAAACCTCCCTGAAGCCAATCTAAAGATTTCAATAACCTCATTCCCTATTATCAAAAAAAAAAAAATGCATCATACAATGTGTAAGTATATTTCACAACCACAGAGTTGAGCCAAACAGCCAAACAGTTTTCCTTCAGGCCCCTTCCACCAGGGCTCCTTAATCTCACTTACTGTTTTGTAGAAAGCTTTAGATTGTAGAGTTAGACCTTCAGATTTATCTACCAGGTCATCAAGTTTTTCTCCTCTTCCTAGTATATCTTCAATTGTGTTATGCTGGAAAAAAGAAGGACAGAAAAAAATATATATCATTAAAATTGCAACTATAGCAAAACTGGTCAAAGATGCTGAGGTCTTACTTCAGTCCCTTGTAATAAAAATAAAAATCTTAGGTCATGGACTAAGGAATCCCAGAGGAATGATGAAAAAAGGAAAACAGTGTGGACTTGAAAAACTGTGGAACTCAAACCCCCAAAATAGTTCCAAAATCTACTTAATCTAGATGCTAGTAGAGCCAACTCTTCTTGCATATAACTGGACTTCTGCACAGAGCACAACGCATTTATTGGACTGAGCACAAGAACCATATCCCAGAAGCCCTTGAGGTGCAAACATCTGTTTTAGTGGACACTGCATGACAGCAGTATGGGAAGTGATACAATCCCTTGTTTGGTAGAACTATAACCTCCCAGTAGGCTCCTCATGGGAACTCACAGACTCTCTTAGCTCTAGATACAGGAATAAATCACTGAAGTATTAGTCAGAATGATCTGGAATCCCCCATGCAGGCCGACCTCATGCCAGGGAAGACTGTCATGAAGAACATTCTGGTGCAGGACACCAAAGGAAAATGATGGTGGTATTAATCATTATGCTGTTTTGCTTGCTGCTATCAGGCCTGTTGGAACGATTTTGAAAGTGAGAGGGGACGACTTTTGTGGGGCTTGGAAATGCCATTTCCTGCGTTATCCACAGGACATTACAAAATAATTAATGGTTAGAATATATTTTACCCATCTCTAGTGTTGTCGTTATGGAACAGTGTTTATGGGCGAAGTGAGATAGCCTGTATAACAGACGTCTCTCCTTGTCTCTACTGCGAAACATCCCCAGTGATTCGCTAGCTAATGGTGAGACGTTTACCCTTCAGACGGGCAAAAGACACCAATTTTTGTAATGTGAAAAATTTATCAGTCACCCTTGTTTAATGATAAAAATGCTTTCAAGAATAAGTTTTCCAGATCTCAGCTGTACGCACGAGCATATGTGCATATATGCACACTACGCTCCTGGATTTTATAACCTGATTGATCAATCTAGACTTCATTCTGTTCACTAACAAGTCCAAGGCTTCAATATATACATCTGTTATAGTCCTGTTCAGTTCTGGGAAAATGTGTGTCAGATTGTCCTACAACTATGTGCTTTTCTAGCTTTACAGGGATTTAAACAGACTTGAGAGATTAATAACATAGCCCTAACAACTTAGTTTTTATCAAAAGGGGAACTGCGTTGTGTAATTAACTCAGTATTTTTGATGGCAGAGTGGTAACTATCTTTTTTTCAAAAATTTTTGCCCAAAAAGTGGGGGTGCACTGGCCTACATGATATCATAACCAAGTTATACCATGAGAGATATAGACTGACAATTGCACACTGTAAAGAGAAGCTAATGACCATTTGATAAAATATATGTACTGACTATGCCCTGTATATTATTACTGTCAGTACATTGCAATGTACTCAATGAATTAGTTTAATTACCAAAATAATTTTAGTTTCATCCAGTTCTGCTTGTACTTTTGTCATGGCATCAGCATTTCTTGGATTCTAAGTAACACAAATGATGCAAACTTGTTAAAACAATCCAAACCATTACTTGCAGGGTGCAATTTACTCAAAGAAAACAACTGACAGAAGGATGATAAGCACCTGATAATCTTGCAGATATTGGGCACATGCTGGCCAGGATACAGTCCTATGAAACAAGGAAAAAAATGCGAACTTCTTGTGGCATGCTGGAGGGATTTTGACAGCTACTTAATAAAATCGCATGTGAACTGGGACATCTTGTGGGTCATTCACATATTTTCCTTGCATGGACAGCCTTCTTGTTGATATTTTTACACAGAAGGTATTTTAGGCATGGCTGGCAATTATCTTGGCTTTTGCGAATTACAAATTTGTAATGTCAGTTCTTTCAATTCAGCAGGGGAACCTGTTGTACATGTATGTGGTTGGGTACTTTCTAAAACATTATCAAGTTTTGTGTACTTACTCAGGCTGTGCTGTTTTCCAGACATTTGGTGAAAACAACTTTGAAAAATCCTCTAGAACCTATTAGAAAATGTCACTTCAGTTTACTGTCAAACTCAGAAAATCATGAAAACATGTATTAGTTGTCCTGTTGGGTCAATCAGAGTTTGTTTCTGATGACTGCATATAAAAACACAGCAGATTCCTACAGTTTGTAACATTAACTTAAATTAACATTGTTTGCACTTACTTTATTTAAAAGAGTGAAGACAACTCTTTGAGGATATTCAATGTCTGATATAACAACACCTCCTAATGAATCTGATCTAACAAACACATGACAAACATATTCTGCAAGGTAAACACAGGAAAAACAGCGTTTTCAAACATTTTTGAATATTTTGTTTTTAATGAGTAATGGTTGCATTCGTTAATTTTCACTGAAGGGGGGGAGGGGCAGATGATATTTTTAAAAGGGGCAAAATTTTTCATTTCCTCCCACATCATGCAGAATTTTTTGACATTTTCCCTCTTGACCAAAAGAAAAACATTACAACCCCCACGTCTTTATAGGGAAAGTAAAAAATGGTCAATATGGTAAAATAGTGCAGAGATTACAGTTTAGAATAGAGAATAGACTGTTCACAGTCCTCTATTTTTCCGTTAGATGGTCGAGATTGAGAGCTTTGCGTTACGGGTTGCCATCTTGCATGAGTGTCAAAACTACTTAGGGGGCGGGGGTGGTTTGGGAGGAAGCGAGAAAAATAGAGGGACTGTAATAACATCACTGCAGCTCGCGTTCAGAAGGCGTGACAGGAATTTCACGCCTTTTTCCATTCATTATTATTAAAAAACTCTGCTGGTGATGAAAAACATGTGAGACACATTAAAAATCTATTTCCCGTGTTTACAAATATCTCCTTTTGAAACTGTTAGTGATTTTATACAGTTTTTGGGCCATTCCTCCAAATAAAATAGGCAAGAATGCACAGGTGAAACAGTTTCCCAATCGAAGTGCTAACCATGCTTGCTTCACCACAGATTTAAACGGGAAACCTCCCAATAAAAAGCTAGGCATTTCTGACAGGTCACCTTTTTTCCATCGGAGAAGCTTTAAATTTCAGTTCGTTTGGCAGAATGACTGTGTTACAACATTCCCCTGGCCGGGCTGCTTCAAAGCATGTTGGCTTAGTAACGTGATTCATCCTCAGGATACCAAAAATTCTTTGTGTGTTGGTGCAAGATGTGCCTTATGGTAGTATTAACATGAAAGCGTACGTTTTGTAGAAATGACGACTTGTCAAAGACTTGTCAGTGATGGCAACTTAAACTAAACCCATTGTCAACGCAAATTAACATATATTCAAGGCTAGACATTGCGACTGTATCGGTCGCATTTGCGACCAAGTTTTCTCCCTTTGCGACTGAAACTTCAGCAGTCGCAACTTTGCGACCAGTTTTCACCTAAATTAATAAGAAATACAAGAAATACAAATTTGAAAATTAATTGTCTGTCCTAATTGTTATGGAGATTTGAAAATGTAAAGGCAAAATCCTGCTCAAGCTCCAAACAACATAACGTATAAACAACATAACACGATTAGCTCGACCAGACGCGATTACAGCGGTTCTGTTACAAACAAGTAGGTACTTCATGTATGGGGACTGATTTCTAAACACAAAAACTGAGGGCGCGATCCATTCAACCAAAGTTCCAACCGGTCTGACCGGGAAAAGTGGTCCACCTCAAAAGGTGGACCCGTTTTTTCAAAACTTTTCTGGTTGGACCGAAATTTCCGGAAATTTTGGTTGAATGGATCGCGCCCTGAATGTCATTTTTTGACGCGAAAATGTGAAAGACTTTTTTTAGGAAAAATTATAACAATAGTACTGTGCAACAAAATTGCGAGGCAGAAACTATATAGATAACAATTATAAAGGGTGTCAGAAATTTAAGATGTTTGGCAGTTTGGCGGGACTGTGCACATACGCCTTGTCTGATTGCTGTGAGTCGCTGAAAACAAACATGGCGGCTTTTCGGTGGCGCGTGTGTTCGTTCCACAGACTTCACGAGGATTTCGATATCTTTCTGTTTTGGCTTGATTTAGACTTCTTTACTTTAAAGATGTAACTCACGGTCAAACATAGACTTCGCCGTTTTGAGGTACAAGTGGAACAGAAAGGTAAATGTATTGAAAATGTCAATATATACACAAGCTTCATGCTATTTCTGTTAGCATGTTTAATAATTAAGAGCTTGACCAGTGTTTTTAGCAAGGGGAAACATTACAGGGATTTCAGATCATTAAGAAATGATAAGATTAATGATTGCAGAAACTGTTTTTTTTGACATCATTAGAAATGAAAAAAAGCTATTGAAATCAAAGGGTTATTAATTTATTAGTCAAAGTACTTATTAATAATTAACTTATGCTTTGCGACTAAATTTTGAGAATTTGTGACTTACTTTTCTCAACTGGTCGCAAAATGTGACTTCATGTTTTTTTTAATTTCGAGCCCTGAATTATTATTGTCTAATGGCCAATCAAACGCCTGTGTTGCTGGCACAAAGCACTCCGTGAAAGCGAGCTGAAGTGATGTTATTACAGTGCCTCTATTTTTCTCGCCCCCCCCTCCCCCTACAGCTACATGTATGATCCCTGACGCCCACCCCTCGGTACATTTGAAAATCAAGATGGCCGCCATTAATGGTAAGACACGCTGTATCTCGATGATCTCATGAAAAATAGGGCATTGTGAACAGTCTAAATAGAGAACTAAACATGAAATGTGACAAAAGGGTGACAGATGTGTAAATTAATGGAAGGGTTTAAAGATTTATGTCAGCTGTGGCTCGCTGGTAAATTACATGCCAGGGCCATGCAGCAGTTTAGGGTCAATAATTTGATTATTACCTTGCTCTTTTACTGAAGCCCTTTCATTTGCTCTTGTCCTCTCAACAAGGATTTGGCTTGTAAATTGCATAAATTCCTTTACACTGTGGACAGTATAGTAGACAGTAAACACATAAATTTGAGATGTTCAAATATTAATATTTTAACTAGTCTTATTAATGAAATTCAGCTAGTAAACAGGGATGATTTTTATTGGTTTACATGCACTTCATTTTTATTTTGACCCAAATAATATGTTGTGCATGAAATTATAGGAAGTCCTACAAATCCACATTCCAGTTGGACAAACAATGATCTAAGCAAGTGTGAAAACCAACTCCTGCCATATACAGACAACCTTGCCAGCAGTCTGTAATTTGGATCATTGTGATGTTGAAAGAACATGTAACGTCAGTAGATATTCCAAAGTTGTCCTTGTATTTTGATACTACATTGTGTATAAACCTTTACCCACTGAGCCATATATAGAAAACTGTTTTGAACTGAACTTATACTTGTACTCAAATCTAAAGGCTGCTAACAACTTGGAATCCAAAGATGACACAGGGGAAATATACAACAACAACAACAACAACAACACACTTTATTAAGAAACAGATATTTACAATTTGAATAGTACCTACCCACAAATAGTTAAAACTAGTTGAGGCAGGTAGCTATGATTAAGTTAGGCTTATTACAACTAGGGTTTTTAGAGCTATACATATTTACTTATGAGGATTTTAAATTAGCAGCAGTTAAGATTACAATAAATAGTAAATTAAAATATTGATTGCAGCAATGGAAAAAAAATTGCAAATAAAAATAGCAAAACAAAATTACTACCCGGGCCAGAGAAAAGAGAGAAAGAAAGAGATTTCACTATAATGGTCGTAGTTACAGGATTGTTACAGTTTTACAACAGAAATAGAAAAACAGATCCATGTTTAGTTGATTAAGTCAGTCATAGCTCTTCCACATTTTGTGCACCAGGTCCTTGGGCTGACGTAGTTGCATTGTTTGGTAACCGTGCAGTTATATCACTGATCTTGTTACGCTTTACAACTCTCGACGTATCATTTTGGCGTAGGTAAATAGTGGAATTTTCAGTCCAGCAGCATTTATAGTCATTAGCGGCCTTAAAGCATTTGGCTTTGTACAGCAAATCTTGCAGCCATGAAATAAGATGGTCACAGATGCCAAAAGTGGTTGATCGTGTCAAGTCAAGGTCAGCAGCGACCCCATTTTTGGTTGCCCTTCTTGCCGACATGACTTTCTCTTTAGCTAATCGCCATAAAAATTAATAATAGGATACGGTCTGCTGGCCTGAGCTGATTTTGCTGGAACCTGGTGTGCGATGTTGATATCCTGCATTGTGATGTCTGCTCCAATGCATGAGAATAGCTTCAAATAAATTGAGGTTGTGTCTTTCAGAGACTCTGTTTCTGCCACTTGTGGAATACCAACAACCTTGATATTGTATTGATAGCTATACATCTCAAAAGAGTCGATAGTTTGAGAAATTCGATCAACTTGGGAACGAATTGTCTCAAGCGTATGGGATAATTATTTTATTTGGTCCCATATCTTCTTCCTACCTGCTGCAAAGTCATCATATTCGTCACTTAAGAATTGCATGCCATGTCCTTGTCCTTCTTTGTTTTGTATAGTTGTTTTCATGGAAGCTTTTAGCGACTTCAGCTCTGATTCCATTCCATTCAACTTCGATTTAAGATCATTATTCCCTTTTCCTTAGTGTTTTCACTGACATGAGGAACTTAATAAGGTTAGCTGCGCACCAAAACCAATGTAATTCTGGAGCAAATTCTGGCGTGTCCGACCTCTTCAACTCACCACATCAACAACATGTGAGTTTGTTCTTACATGATAACATCATTAGTCTTGTATGTCTTCTAACTGATGTTCGTCCTTTCTCCTTAGGTGAGTTTGCTGGTAGGAATTTAGTCTCACTTTCTTATGATTCCTCCTTGTTCATTGATACAGTGATAGCCTCGTATCGTTTATGTTTAACTTTACTGTAGTTAATTCATATGATGTTCTAACCCTTTAGGTAACTCATTACACCAGTTCAAGTTGTACATGTATGTGGAAGTTTGGAAGAAAATAGTTTTTAGTAGTCATTCAAAGACTAGACTTACTTTCTCCAAATGCCAATACAGAGAAACTGACAATAATAGTCTAGTATTTTTCAGACCTTTCCTTATTAGTCCAGGTTGTTCATAGGTTGTTGATCCTGTACTCTCTACAATACAATTCCCTTTAATAAACAGGGTTCTCATTAAGTTTTACAGTTGACGGCTAGGATGTTGAAGCAGACAGCTTGCCAATTGTGTTTTTAAGGTAATTTCAGGTTTTCACTCCCTCTACTTACCATATTTTCCCCAAAAGTAGATGGCTCAAATCTCCAAGTATCCGGTTTTTTAGCCGGCTGCCGGCACTTAATGAGAACCCTGATAAAAATCAATTCATTTAAGAGCTGCTTTGAGTACCAGGAAATGCATTACTATCACTAAGATAAGGTGATGCACAGTTGGTGACCAGTGGCCCATTTCTCGAAAGGCCCAGTAACTTTTAGGGCCCAAAGACAAATTTTAAAATCCAAACCAATTGAATAGTAGCACAATTCCTGGCAGACAAACCAGTCAATTTTGCTTTGTCAACTGATAGTTTAATCTTGTTAATAATAGTTTTATATCTTGTTATTAATTGAAACTGTGCTTTAGAATACAAACACAACAAACACAAAACAGCTTTCCAGGCCCGAAAAGTTACAGGAACTTTCGAGAAACAGACCCCAGGTCTTGAAATGTACTTAAATGGCACTTCTCGGAGGTATTCAAAACTGAAATCAGTCATTGTGGCAATGGAAGTTTGGTGCACAGTTTTATTTCTGTAGAGCTTACTGAATATTTAGTCCACCTGTTTCCTTTCAAATCACACAGATTTGGAAACTTTGCTAAAATTAGAGTCTGGCCAAAAGCAAAGAAGGTTTTACTGTGTAGATTCTGCTTTTTTATGCTGAAAGGTACATGTAGATAAAATACATGAAACACCGAAATACTGTAAAATTACCAACAGGTGATAAAGTAGTAATTGGTACACAATAAAGTTATATGTGCAATGCAAAAAAATAATCAAAAGTGGGTTGAGTTTGATCGTCCGGGCGAACGTAGTCCTAAATAGGACTGTTCTTGTTGACAGTGACTGACGTTTCGACAACCTGTGCGAAACTAAAACTGACACGACTGCAAGCCACAAAAAACGCTAAACAACGTAAACCCGATGCAAACTGGGTCAGGAATATCTCTTCCCGTCCCTTAGACGAGACCGAAACACAAGTACTTTCTTACAGACTTAAACACTCAGTGACGCCTAAACAAGTACCTACAGAGGCTATTGTATCTAGCATTGAGGCCGGTCTGTCTCGCCAACAGAAGCTATCAGAATCGACTAAGGATAACATCAGAAGTAGAGTGACCTCTACTTTACAATCCGCCTCATTACTGAACAGTAACTTGACTCCTGAAGAACAGAGAGCACTTAAACGACTGAAAACAGACCAGAATATAGTCATACTGCCCGCAGACAAGGGACGGGTGACTGTTGTCATGGACAAGACAGACTACAATGACAAAATGGACTCACTTGTTAATGACAAACAGACCTACGAAGTATTCAAACGAGATCCGACACCCGCACTGCAACGCAAACTTAACAACAAAACTGCTTACACCAAAGAAGACCGACAAGATCGACTTTCGACGCTACAACAGACTGAGGTGTAGTGTTCTGCAGCCACCCAAGCTGTATGGACTACCAAAACTACATAAACCCAACATACCTATGCAGCCCATAGTTTCTTTCTGTGGGTCCCTGACCTACCAACTGTCTAAATACTTAACTAACGTACTGAAACCTCTGACTGACAAATCTACACATACAGTCTAGTGAGAACTTTATTGACGCCATTAAGACAATACAGATACCGGACGACCACAAACTAGTGTCCTTTGACGTGAAATCACTGTTCACCAGTATTCCACTTCAACTGGCTCTAGACTGTACTGAGAACGCTACTAAGAACTCTACTGTTGAACTACCACTACCTACAGACGACATCATGGACCTACTCAACCTCTGTTTCACTTCGACGTATTTTAAGTACAACGGGAAACACTACAAACAGTTACACGGTACAGCCATGGGCTCTCCAGTTTCTGTTGTTGTAGCAGAAATTGTCATACAAAACATTGAGGAACAAGCCCTAGCTACCTACATGCGAACTATACCTCTCTGGTTATGTTACGTTGACGAAACATTCACTGCCGTACACAAAGACAGAATCGACGATTTTCACGAACAACTTAACAGACAGAACGCGGACATACAGTTCACCACGACTGCTTGGTCACTCGCGACGAAAACAAACTACAAACGACTATTTACAGAAAACCGACACATACTTACTGATTACTAGACCAGTCTTAGTACAACCCGATCTCTCACAAGGCTACAACTATTCGGACTTTGACGAGGCGAGCGCAACTAGTTTGCGACTCACCTGACAGCCTACAAGACGAGACTGATTATCTTAACAACGTTTTTAGTAAGAACAATTATGACACGGACTTTGTTAGACAGAACACCCACAGTAACACTGATTCCAACACTCAGACGAACGTCAACTCTGGCCCTGTTACGACAGCGACATTACCGTACATCAGAGGCACCTCTGAAACTATTGCACATATATCACAACCTTACAATATACATGTTGCACACAAACCCATAGCCACTTTACGACGTCTGCTTACTAAATTGTCAAGGACAAAGACAAATCAGAGGACAGACAGGGAGCAGTATACAAGATCAAATGCTGCGACTGCCAGGCTTCTTACATGGAAATGGCAGAAACCTTAGCACGCGACTGACCAAACACAAACAAGCGACGAGGAATGGTGACGTCAACAATCACATTGCTGAGCATCATTTACAGACGAAACATCAAATTGACTGGGACTTTGCGACATGTATAACGTATTCTACAGACTACTATCAAAGTCTTACTTTAGAAAGCTGGTTTACTAACTTAGAACAAACGCCACTGAATCATAGCCAACAGTTACCAGTGCCGTACAAACGACTTATTGATGAGATCAAGCAAAACTAGCTACGAGAGAACAACTGGAGAACTGACAATTTGAATAAAAATAGACGACTGTTTAACTGTGACAATAGACGGATTGAAATGCACCAATTACTGATTACGAGTCTCCATAGCCAATAACATCATGGCTTAACTGACAGACGACCAATAAAATCGTGACATAATTGACCAATCAGATCAATAACCAGAGTATAATACCATCAACTGACCTGATACAACCCACTTTGACTCTGAAGATGACTACCGCACAGGTTGTCAAAACGTCAGTCACTGTCAACAACTACGTTCACCCGGACAATCAAACTCAACCTACTTTTGAAATGACTCCTGGGTTCAAACCTTTCACAGCTATAAATAATGATAAGATAAGATACAGATAAGCCCATCAGATAAACTTATTTGTATACGTAATAGCATGATTTGTAGTGATATTAGGCATAAATACCAGAAGTGATATTTTGAAATAGCCCATTTTACAGTTACAGTTGAAAACGAGGATGGAGTTGACATTGTGTTGATACAGCCCTTCCTGCTTTATTATGTAAATCAAGTTGTTGTTACACTAACTGGTGTTTTTAAGCAAAATTTACAAAAGAAAAAGAAGGAGGTTTGTATCAAAATAAGAAGGCGCTTACAGTGGCCTCCAGTCTCGCTTACTTGGAGATTAGATCAAGAAATGGGGAGGCAATTAATTCTACACGAAACAGGATTTACTCGCTAAAGGTTTTTACTTCCTACTTTATCGACGTCGATACTTCCTACTTGTTTTTTAATTGATTTAGTACGCGTGTCAGTGATAACCTGAAATACGTCTGCGGCCGCAGGCTGTACACGTGTATAAATACATGACAATTCAAGGGCCTCGATTCCAGAGAAATAACATCATTGCCAGAGATCAAAAAAGTGATTTACATGACATATCATTTCAATCATAGCCGAAAATAAATTGCATGCCCATCACAAGACCATTTGCATACAATGAAAGTTTACACAACCCGACCATCGCAGTTTTGCTAATTAAGATTTTTGTTTTTTCGACCACTCAGTAGTGTTCCCTTGTTCCAAACTAATCGACGATTTCAGGTGATAGAATTTGCGGACCGACACATTTTGGAAAAGCCTTAAATTTAAAATCTTTCCTAAGCTTTCTTTGCAAAACATGGCGGTTGTTCAAAGCCGGGTTAAGATAACCCAGGGTTAGTACGAAATTTGAATTCAGATAAGAAAGCTTAAAAACCAAATTAAGTTTTATTCTTTTTGTCTACAATTTGACGATTAGCTACTCTAAAAAGACTGGAATGACTGGAATGTGTGACAAGCTGTTATGGCGCATACATGGTTGGCGTAAACATTAAAAGGGAAATGGTCTTATCGCAAATGATAAAGAAGTAGCTTTTTCTAAAAAACATACCCAATTCAAGACTAGAGTGCCATACCCAAACCATACCCTATTTCAGACCAAAAAAAAAATGGTCAAAATTGATCCCCTGTTTCAGACCAAAAACAGCTAAAAAAAAACCTTTGGCGCTGCACATAACTATATAGTCCATATAAGGGAGTACCCCCCCCCCCCCCCCTTGGGACGAAAAACGAATTGCAGATAATGGGTCTCGCTGTTTACGCAAACGAGACTAATGATGTACGAAATATCAAATTGTTTGTTACAAGTATCCAGCATCATAAAAAAAAGAAAGAATCAGGCTGTTGAACAGGAGAGTTAAATTTATGACAGTTTGCTTGATTTTTTCATGAAGATTCTTTCTTTTTTCAACATCTGATGTATGTACCTCTTTCAAAGTTATCAATGCTTTGTGTTGACAGTTTTTACTTTTTGTTATAATTATCTGTTTTGCACCTGCCATTTTATCAGCTTGCTATGTTATATAAGCATAGGACATAACCTGTTTTGTCGAAAAAGATAAAGTGTGATTTCTTGCATGGAAGAAAAAATTTTGCCATAGCACTAAAACGTAATAAACATTGTGCGTTATTCCAGTCATCACCGAAAATAAACCACATGCTCATCACGAGACTCGTTTGCATACAATGAAAGTCGTCATGATTCTTATCCCCAGTTTCCACAGTCTCCGCTAGGAACGTGTGGCCTACAAACTAGGTCCCACCCCCAAAAAAGAAATGCCTGCATTTTTAGAGTCTTGCTCTGTTAAAGCAAGCTTGACTAACAAGGACAACCTCACCTCGCGTTCACTCAAAGGCTAGGACACCAAGCCCATAACTGTAAAATGGTCTATTGTAACACGAAATTTGAGACAATTTTGAAATATTGCAAGTGGCATTTATGCCAAATATCACGTACAAATTGTGCTATGTTTTGTTTATACTACTACCTGTGAAAGGTTTGTAATTTTCAAGACTTCAAGACTTTACTATAAATTTTCTAAAGAATATTTTTACACGTGTCCAGGCAACGCAAATAGCTATAGCTACTCTAGGCGGGCCAGAAATGATACAAAAAGAACATAACTGCAATAAATTTAAGGTAAAAAAAAGGCGAAAGCAAGGGAGATTCATCAGATTTCAAATATAGTGATTAACTAATTGCAAAAATTATTATCATGAAAGAAAAACATAATTATGAAAAGATGCATTTAAAACTCTAAGGAGGAAAGGAAAAATAAACATTAGCTCACTGTTTTCACAGGCAGGATCACAAAAAAATTGGTTATGCTTTCTTCATTTTAAAAATAATTTCATCTATTTCGTAATAAGTATCACCAGTCTCCAATTATATCAAGCAAATATGCACGAATATTAAATTTGAATTTGTGTTTTGAAAGTGTGCACAGCTTGGTCGGTATCTCATTCCATAATTTGGCACCAAGTCTTGAGAAAGAGTCTTTTTGGATTTTTTCTATAAAAGTTTTGAGATGTAGATAACCTAGTGCCGTATGAATGAACATGAGAAAGTGGAAGGAACAATTCCTGAATGTTTGTAGGTACTAAGTTGTTGCTCATTTCAGGCATTGTTTCTGCTAGTAGCTGATAATAGAGACAGTTAATTGGTAAAATTTTTGTATTGATAAAGAGAGGAAAGGCATGATAACATGGTTTAGCAAAGTGAATAAAGCGAAGAGTGCATTTCTGAAGGACTAGAAGTTTGTTTAGTTGTGAATTGCTTGCTTTTTTTAATTTACCCCATACAATTAGACCATATCGAAGATAGGGTGTTATCGGAGAGTGATAAATGGAAATAAGTTTGCTAAAGGGAACAAAATGTTGCACTTTCAATAATAGCCCAAAAGTTCTACTGATTTTTAAAAGAACTGAGTCAATATGGTTATTCCCAGAAAGTGTGTTAACAAACTCTCTACACTCTAATTGTTTATGTTTATTTGTACTAGGATCGTATATATACAATTTAGGTGTAAAGGGAAATTTCTTTCAGTATGGGTGAAAAATAACAAAATTAGATTTTTTAAGGTTTAGACTAAGTTTATTTGAAGTAAGCCAATTGTAAACATTTGCCAACTCATCATTCACTATTTTTCTACAGTTTTAAGGCTTTTATGCGAAAAGAGAAAATTCATGTCATCTGCACATGTACACATGTAGGTATTTCAAAATAAGATAAAATACCACTGCTCTAAGCCAATCAAATTGCAGAATCTAAAATTTCTCATGTAGAAGTAAATGTTTGATACAACATTCACCCAAGTGTAGCTTTTAATACCCTTAGAAATTCCAGTTAATTGACTTTCTGTTGATTTCAATATTAAATCAAACCTTTCGATGCACATAGAAATTACAAAGCAAACAAATAAACTATAATTCATATGATCAAATAGTCGCAGGCAACCAGAAAAATGTAAGCTTCGAATGTTCAATTGAATGTATGTCCCGGATA
This sequence comes from Porites divaricata, assembly GCA_038088405.1. Lineage (NCBI taxonomy): Eukaryota > Metazoa > Cnidaria > Anthozoa > Scleractinia > Poritidae > Porites > Porites divaricata. The sequence goes on from JBBMOI010000002.1 coordinate 51,050,391, forward strand.
TATGGCAACCATGTCAAAACCTACCTTGATCGTTGGAAGTAGCCAAATGATTGAAGATCGTAGGCCGAAACTAGTGTCGTTGACTTTAAATCTTTCCGTACAACGCTAAGAGCGTATAATTTCATAGTTATTTTTTAAAAAAACAACAATGCTCAGCCCTGGTCAAATTCACTCCTCTGAACTGACTGAGTAAGCCTTTGTAACCTCCCCTTGTGTGAAATCTACTGATGACGTCGTCATCGGCAGAACATCTGCAGACATCTATTTTTAACTGACTGCTTTTTCAGGAATCACAGGGATCCTAGCGAACTGTTCGAGTGAGCAAAATAAGCAAAGCTCGAAAAACGCTCAAAATTTCGGGACAGTCGTTCCATTCGTCCAAGAGTTTCGGTGTTTTTCAACTACGATTTTTGGAGATTGTGTTTTTCATATTTTACTACAAAGATATTGCGATTATAGCTAAAAGAACGTCTCCTGAAAATTTCGGTATAAAAAATACAGAAGAACGACAGAACGTCCCCTGTAGAATTTTTTAACGAAAGTACGGCTACTCTATTTCCTAGACGGTCAATATAAAACATGGACTGCGGACTGCGGACTACGGACTGCGGACTGGGTATAAAATACGGACTAGGTATAAAACACGGACTAGGTATAAAACGCGGACTGCAGGCTGCGGACTGGGTATAAGATAGGAATTCTTGGTGGAGGTTTCTGAATCAAGAGCCTGACAAAAATTTATCGTTTTCAGTTCTAAATGAATAAGAACGAAATAGAAATATGCGATCGAATTTGCAATGCATTTGAAGAATTTTTTGTTTGCGCTCAAAAGAGAATGATCTACTCTTGTGCTCTAATCTGTAATATTTAATGACGACATAATTTCTGCCTAATCAGGCCTAGGCTGTTCCAGGGTCCGAGATAGTTGGGTCCGCTGAAGGGTGCTGAAGGGCTGAGAAAGCGCGAAAATATAACGGGAGAATGGGTAGTCTCCTCTATATCTGAGAGCCTGGAACAGGCTAAATTAGGCCTGCAAATGAGTATGGATTTTAGAGATCAGGTCTGAAAATGGGTTTGGAAAATGACATTTTTTTATTCTGAAATAGGGTAAGGATTTAGAGAACCAGGAAGCAGAACCCCACCAAAAAATTCCTAGGAGGACCCCCTTCCGGAGTCCAGGAGGAGGGTATAAATCATGTCATCATAATCATCGCGTAGAATATAACGTTGGGTTGGATGATTCAAATTTCGGTTATTATTCAAGTATAGTTGAGTAATCCCTCCCCCCTAAATACTGCTTTTTTACTTCACGGAATGCCCTAATACTGACCTCGTCTGAGTTCTTCATTTCCTTATATTCCCAAGGCTTTATTTGAAACGGAATAGAGGCATCTTTAAGAATTTTACTCTGACTCGGCTAACACCAATACTATTGACTCTTTTTATTCGGTGCTTCTTTGATCGGTTCTCTTCTAACTCCTTCTTTTAATAAAATTCAGGTTTAATTTCAGTTGCCTTGAGTAGCAGCGTAACATTCCTTGTCAGTGCAGTTTGCTTTCCTTCTCCACATGAGGAGAATATAGACTGCGCGTGACCGGCTTACGGAATGTTTTTGTGTGACGCAAGGAGCTGGAACTACTGTTTTATGCAAGCTGCTTTTCGTTTCTCTCAGTTTTACCTTTTTCGATAGTTCGTAGTCCGTGTTTTATACTCAGTCCGTAGTCCGCATTTTATACCTAGTCCGTGTTTTATACTCAGTCCGCAGTCCGCATTTTATACTTAGTCCGTGTTTTATACCCAGTCCGCAGTCCGTGGTCCGCAGTCCGCAGTCCATATTTTATACTGACCGATTTCCTAGAACTTCCGATCGGATCCATCACGGTAGCTAACCGTTGTATAATAACTTTAAGGTCACCTTTTATCTTTATTGCCTCCGCAGGGATTTCGCTCATAGGCGAAATCGCGAGGAGGCACCCTAGTAACTCGCACGTATATTAAGGACAGTACTTACAGTTCAAATATACAGTCCGTATACACCTGTACCAGAAAAAATCTCGATTTGCTTGAACAGGGGCCGCGAGGAATCGGTAGGTAATAATGACGTTTATACTTTCTATTGTTTGCGCCCGCAAGTACCAAATGGTTAGGATGACGTAAAGAAAGAAAATCCCGAAGTGACCGCTTAGGTAGATTTTGTGACATTTATTGTTGCTGAATACGGAGCCGTTGTTTTGAAAGTTATGGACCAAAAGACACTCGTTAACTGAAGCGCAGATGAAGTTATAAGGTGAGTATAACTGTGTATATATAAACACTATATATAAACACTTGGAGAGTTGCCAAACACGAGTTCACAAATCTTTGATTAAACCTTGCCAGACACTTTCTCTCTCTTTGACCGGAATAAGACTCAGCCACAAACAAGCAAGACGAGTGAGCAACGGCTAGCTTATCACTAGAAGAACGATGGATGATTACAGAAATTCACCGACAATCAAATTCAACGAACAAGAATACTAGGTGTACTGTCAACTATTACTAGTCTTTAATCATGCAATGGAGCGGCCAGCGATCGCTCAAATACATGGTATGAAATTACAATGAAACATTACATGGTATTGAATTACCATGTGATTAAGTCGAAACGTCGCGATCAATATCTCAAAGCGATTCTATCGTGAGACAAACGAATAAACGTTCATTCCTATCTGACAACACGATGAACAATATTCGTATCTTTAATGACATATGTTAAGTAGTGGACACTTTTCGGATAAATTCTGTATAAGATGCCGAACTAACAACGTCAGCTGATAACGCGTTCCATGCAGGGATTGATCTCACATAGAAAGAGTGTTTGTTAGCGTCGTCTGAAGAGGAAGGGAGACTGATCTTACAGTCGCAACTCGCCCTTGTACGGCCATACGCAGGCACGGAGGTAAGGTCATCGGGAAAGGATCGAGAAAGGAGATATTGACTTGAGATCGCATATCCTGCGCCTTGACTGCAGAGAAGGTCAGTTCAAATCAGTAAGCATAGATGAAACGCTAATTATAGCGGCTGTAGTCGCTGTTAACAAAAGGTGCTGCACGGCGTTGAACGGATTCGATACAGTCAATCTCTTTATTTGTATGCGGAGACTAAGCAACCGTGGCGTATTCAACAATCGGACGCACCAAGGATAGGTATGAGCTTGCCTTAACCGATCGATCGCACTATGAGAGATGCCCGGCCTCATAGCCTTCTTTTTAGCTTCGTCACACTGCAATTACCAACTTAACGTACATGTTATGTAGACGCCGAGGTACTTTTAGTGGCAAGCACCGTCGAGTTGCGCATCACAAAGAGAGTAACTAAACTGGGAAGGGGAATTCTTTAAAGTAACGGACATGACAAAACATTTTGTAGGAGGAAATTTCATCTGCCATGTGTAGGCCCACTTCTCTAGTTGATCGAGGTCGCGCTCGAGGGCAAAATGATCGCTTACGGAATTAATCGGACGGTAAAGAACACAGCCGTTGGCGAAGAGCTTAATACCAGATGTGGTGTTAGTAGGTAGATCGTTAATAAACATCAAAAAGAGAATGGGGCCCAATACGGTTCCCTGAGGCACCGCGGAAACTACAGACGACCACGAAGAGGCAGAACCATTTTAAATCACAACTCGTTGGCTACGCCCAGTTAAAAAGCTTCGAAGCCAGTTGTTAGTCTTATTACGAATTCCGTAGTAGTCAGCCTTAAAGCCTGGTTTCCATATGATCGTCCGGATCTTCCCGATCACCCCAGTCGTTTCAAAATATTTCGAGACGATCCGGACGACTGGGGCGATTGGTAGTTTCCATATGATCGTCTCGATCGCCTCAAAGGCAAGAGACGCGGGGTCGTCAGCGATGTCTCTGGGTCAGACAATAGAAGTTTTGCGCCTGTTTTGCAAAAAAGCCACATAAATGGATGATTTTTATTCGTAAAGCGAACCTCGTACCTTGGTATCTACTTTTTCTCTTGATTTTGCGGCATTGAGAAGCTAGAAGAGTTCCCCGAAGACATAGTATCTCTTCGAAAACTTGATGTCACGGACTTCTCTAATTTCAAATAACCCACATACGCGATGCGGACATTTGTGTATTATTTTTTCGGCTTTTGCGCCATCCAGGCCGAATTTATTCTCGATTACTGGAATAAAAGTGATGACTTCTGGGATAGCCTTCGATCGTCCCGATCGTCTCAGTCGTCTGAGAGCGTTTCCATATGATCGCTTCAAAATTTACATGATCGTCCCGATCGTCCGGATAGAACTCAACTCTATCCAAGCGATCGAGGTCGTCTCAGTCGTCCAGGTCGTTTGCGATCGTCTGGGTAGCGTTTCCATATGATCGTCCCGATCGTCTGAACATTTTTTGAGGCGACTGGGACGATCCGGACGATCCGGACGATCATATGGAAACCAGGGGCGCTTTCCATTCAACCCAAAATTCCGGTAATTTCGGTTGGTACATCAAATGGAACGGACCATTTCGGTTTAGTCCGACCGGAATATTCGGGACCAGCTTTGAAGGTGGTCCTCTTTGACCGGTCTGGTCATTTCGGTCGGTCGGACCGAAATGTTCCTTTCCATTTGACAAAATTGTTGTCCCCAGTACCCCTCTTCTGTATCCTGCTTGCAAGAACAATAACCAAGCGCGCGGTGGCTTGGGTGGTCGGGTCTGTGCAACCGGAATGTACCGTTCCATTGAACACGTAAAATTTCCGAAATTTCAAACCGGAATTTTTGTTGAATGGAAAGCGCCCCAGGCTTTAAGGGACTGTGTCACGATAGTGCGCATGTGTGAGCTTTGACAGTAGCTGATTGTCTTTGAACCAATCAGAAGCGAGTAAGATGCACGAAAGGAAATTTACATATTTCAAGACTCATTGTTCGCGAAGCGGGAGTCTTCTGGACGTTTTTGTTCGATTTTATATATCCCCATAATTCATATTTATTCTCTGGTATTCCTCAGATAAATTTTTTTTATTATTATTTTTTTATTATTATTATAAATGTTGTAGCTGATAGGAATAGGATTAACAACCCTGTCCTGCTTTGAAACAAACATTTACCTACGTGTGTTTTTACGCACCCACGCTAGAAAACCAGTCACCGATCTGCAAACAAACCTTACTGATCTCTCTGTTTGCCCTATATAAACTTAGAAATACCTGCAAATGGCTCCTGACCGGTGATCAAAACACACAGTATCGGATGAGACAAACCCTTTCCTTAAAATGCCAGCTAAATGCGCACTATAATAAAATGAGCCATGCCATGCGGTCGGCTAGCGCGATGAACACTCTGCATGAACACTGTAGCTCAGTCGATTGATATCAGCTGAAAATCGTAGCAGTGTTTGAAAGCAGTTCTTAGCGCTTCATCATAAAAGGCTTTCATTAAAATAGTAGCCACATAACGTATAAGTATAAAGATTATTCTAAAAGAACAACGCAAAAAAAAGGCATAAACAGGAGTCCATCACTATGGCATAAATTTCAACTGCTTATCAGCAAATAAAAAAATTCCTTCCGAGTCGTTGCGTCGAGTGTTCCGCATAACAAACGTTATCGATTCAACACATAAAGAAACCAGTTGTTAAACGGAACATTCAGGCAACAATTTATTTTTAAAAGATCAATTCTTAAACATCTACGCTCATACTGAAAAGATACAAGGAACATTCCCAGTGAACTGTATCAGTAAAGATCGCGCGGCCTGTTGTGAGTACTTTCTGCTATACAACTACGGATCGGAGTCATAAATCGAATGCCTGTTAAAACGTTTCATGTTCGATGGCTTCTTTCCTCAAACCTCACACGACTTCCTGTACAACAAAAGATTTCTGGGTTTTCTCCTTCTGATTCCAGGCACTCGATAATTTAAATTGTTGCGGACAATCGGAAGTCATGTCGCAGATCAGCTTCACTCGCCGCTGCATTCCATTAGTAGTCCTTGGCTGTATCGAGGAAACCCTTTTTAACTCTCTTTACTTATTTGTCCTTTAAAAAATATCTGTCAAAGGTAGATCGTTGACTGGAGAACCTTAATAGACAGAAATGAAAGCCAGATGACCACATTAAAAGCCACATTTCATCCGTTTGTAGGAACACTGACAACAACGAACATGGCTTCGTGCGGTTCTCTTCAGTGAGTTCGACTTTTCTCGACAATACTTTCACAAAAATACAAAATATTGCGTTTAAAACTTCCCAAATGGACCAAAACGGTCTTGAATACTGATGTTATGGCTTTCTTGGGCGTCTCAAGGTCGATGGAAGAGGATTTGTTCGCCAGAACAGAAATCAAGTTCCTGCACATGCGCAGAAGCGTGTCACAGTCCCCTAAAGGTGGCTCGACGGGATTTTTTGGAGGGGATACCTCCCAAGTTTGAGCATTAACTACGTCGCCATGAGTAAAGATATGGAAAATAGGTTACCGCAACTGTATTATATAAAGACGAAAATTTCTTATGATCTGGGTTTTATTGCAATCGGAGTCGCCATGGCAACGTAACGACGCCATTACGTTTTTTATTTATCTTTGTGTTTCTCTGTACCAGGAGTTTTTTTAAAAAATCGCTTAAGGGAGTTTGTACCCGACATAATTGCCTCAATTATGGCAAAGTTTGAACAAATTCTTTGAGAGCGTTTTCGAAATATTTTGAAACAAAGTTTTAAGGTGTTTCGATGCAGTTTTTCAGAGACCATACCGGTATTTTTCAAACGCCTTAAAAGTGGTTTTTTCCTTGTCTGATCGCTATAAAATTTTCACCAGTAATTGGCTATGGATTGAAATGTTTGAAAATGTAGTTTTAAGTAAAATCGATATTACTATGACAACAATAAACAAAAAACTTTGAAATTGATAAAAGCCGAATTTTGTAAGGTCTAGACCTGCTACTGAAAATCCAACACTAGGAACTTAAAGTTTGGTGTTTAGCAAACAATCTCCGTAAGAAGTAAAAATTCTGTATGTTTGAATTCGAACAAAACGGAAATATATTTCAAACCTTAAATTTTCAATAGCCGTGATAGATTATTTAATAAAGACGTTATAAATGGCTCACAGTATTCTTAAGTAGCGTCAGAATGCTGCTTAATATCATATTTTGATGCTGAGAAAGTTTGGTGTACTTTCGTTCTTGCGATCTTGAAAACTAATCCGTTTTCTCACCACCTGTATAAGTGTAGCTTCATTCAGAATTTGGACTTTTAGCGCTTTCTTGAATATCTCCGAAACGAGTCGAACGAATTTTTTTAAAATCTCTTCACATAATCTTCATAATGTATATAAAAATGTCTGAAACTTTCATTAAGATTGATCTACTGCAACACCTTGAAATTTCATAACAAACCTATCCTACGAATCGGTCCAAAATCTGCTTTACAACATTTACTGTTTTGACGTTATGCTAATGTTTCCAAATTAATGCGGACAATACATACATCCATGACTAGTACATTTCAGTGTGAGTATTGTCAGTGCTTTACATTCAAAAGATGCGATAAATTCCAAAAAAAAAAAGATAGAATTTGCATCAAAAAGGACCTTCGGTTAAATCTCCGGAATATGCTAATAACCGAGTAAAGAGATTAGTGATATATTATAACATCACAGTAACTCTTTGTAAGAGTTTCTGTGATGTTATAACCCGAGTAAGACAATTAAGTGTTGCATCCTAAAAGATGAGCCGTGACGTTTACCGTCTCGGCCCCTACTGTTGTCTGTGACACAAGCCAATTATTACCATATTCCGGATATTTCTTCCGAAAGTAATCGAGAGTTCTTTTTGATAAGTAAGTAAGTAAAGACTTTATTTTATGAGGGTTAGCACGAAATAGCCGGGGCTAATAAACTTGTGGCCCTCTAAATAACAAATAAATAAATAAATAAATAATAAAATAATAAATGAGTATACTAAGCCATAAAAATACAAGGTAAAAACCAAAGAATACAGATACTATAGAATCTACTAAATGATGTAAAAGATAAAATATAGCATTATAATCATCTCACAATTCATCAAGTAACTTAAATAGAAAAATGATCAAGATTCTGCTGTTGCTTAAAAAATTCATTCCACAATGCTTTTTTTAAAGAGTCAACTGAGTCGCAAAGATAGGCTGTTCCATGCTTTGCAAGTTGTTACGGTAATTTGATGCAAATTTACTACTTTTTGCTAAATGTGCACGTGCATGTGAAACTTGAAAACAATGCCAGTGAATAATGAGGACGCTCACTTGTAAACACAAAATCTGGGGGGAAAATTGGTCATATTTGAGGTCCTATTTGAGAGCCTTCCCTGTTTTGAATGTTCTTGAAATTTGCAGGGTATATTTATTGACGATTGATCTTGGGATTATCAAATTTATAAAATAAATTTATCGAGCGGTTTTTTGAAAAATGCGAAATTTGGAGGTGTGGACCAAATTAAGTGCAAAAACTGTAACAAAAGTAGCTGAATGCAAGTTAATAAAATTCTTCTTACTCGCGATCGCCCAGAGCAATTCCCCTCTTTTTTTGTAGGAGGTTTTCAATGGAATCAAACCACTATGAGATGAAACCGCGTTTCCAAAGCTTATCATTTTCTTAAAAAAATTAGCTAATTGTGTATATAGAATGCTATTTCGCTGTTTTTATGATGCTTAGAACTGCGTTTCAAAATATTTCGAAAACGCTCTCATAGAATTTGTTTAAGCTTTGCCATAATTGAGGCAATTATGGCAGGGACATACTCCCTTAAGCGATTTCTCAAAAAAACTCCTGGTACAGAGAAACACAAAGATAAATAAAAAACGTAACAGCGTCGTTCCGTTACCATGGCGACTCCGATTGCGATAAAACCCAAATCATAAAAAATTTTCATCTTTATATAATACAGCTGTGGTAACCTTTTTTCCCTATCTTTACTCACGGCGACGTAGTTCATGCTCAAACTTGGGAGGTATCCCCCCCAAAAAAATCCAGTCGAGCCACCTTAAGTCAAAGCCGTTCGTGGGGGACGGAGGCAAAAGCTTTAGCGAAGTCTAGAACGCAACGTCGACCTGACCATAGACGTTTAGGACTGATGCCCATTCGTAAATGACGGTAATGAGTTGAGTCTCACATGACAGACCCCGCTGGAAACCATGCTGGTGCGGAGAGATGATGCGATTTTTTTGGGGGTCTGCTTTGCGGCCTTTTTTAAAGATGGCGCAAATATTGGCTAGTTTCCAAGCGTATGGCAGAGTTCCCGAGTCGTAACATTGTTGAAATTAACCAAACAGGCTTCTAAAGAATCTAAAGCATAACAAAAATCATTGGAGTATCATTCTGGAAACATTTAGAAGCGACGACCGGAAATACGTCTGCTGTTCGCAGGCAGGCTAGGTCGTTTAGTGTTAATGAAATCAGCCAAACGATTTACTTAATGAAAAACAAAGCAACAAGGCTGTCACTATATGAAAACCTAGTACGATTTTGCCCCTTGGCCAGTTCGTTTTTTGCTACAACATTTTGGGTGTGATGCGAAAGGACTTGACTTGTAGCAAGGCAACCTGAAATATATGCCAGGCAAATATTTAGTTATCTGGTAGAAATACATGTATCGCAAAACCTCCCGCGCAAAACCTCGTGAAGTTCAAGAAAAGGGCGGAAAACAAGCCCAAAAAATATATGGCAAAAAGAACGAACAAACAAAACAAAGCAAAACAATCCAACGCAATAGAAAACAAATAAACAAAAAGCAAAAAACAACACAAAACAACAAAAATTGTCGAAGGGAATGAATTTTAATGTCTTTGACTATCTTTGATGGAATGACTGTAACTTACTTAGAACTCACTAGTTTAGATGGAGATGGTATCTCTATTGAGAAGCATTTTAAATTTCAAAGGCACTAAAAACACTTTAACCTCAGTAAAGCTAAAAATAACAACTTTTATTAATCAAATCAGAAACAAAGGCAACAATACTCCACACTTGTTCTCTGAACTTCTTTTACCAGTATCCAATATACACTCCCACAGTACAAGATATGCAACCCAAGATAATTGTTATAGAATACATGCTAGAACAAATTATGGTAAATTTTCATTTACATTTTTTGCCTCTAAGCTCTGGGAGTCGATACCTATGTCCCTAAAATTTTTGCCTTCTAATTCTTTTAGAGCGCACAACAAATCCCATTTGTTAGGTGAACAATAATGGAATGACATACCCTTAAGATAACGTGAGAGCTAGATCTACCTATATTATTCTATCATTACGGCAACCAGCTCGAAAGCCTTAGCTCCTCTTGCTGCTGTGCACTAACTGACAATGTTTCTATTCTTGTTACTAATATGTTTATTTTCTTCTTTTGTCAAAATAATGTGCGATATGTAATCTGTGGAAACAGTGCGAATAAGCAATGAATTGAATTGAATGAATTGAAGCTCTCCAGCAATTTTGAAACATCGATATATTCTACGCTTTCTTGGCAAAGCTTAAACCTAGAATTATGCAAGCTTGAATAGAAGGTAATGGATGATGTTTTTGATCTTTTGGGATTGTACATTTACCTCGGGATTTCTACATTCCATCAGGAATTTCAACGCTGATTTGCAACGGGCTGCTTTATTGCAATATTGGGTCGCATAACTCAGCGCCGTTTACTGCAGTTGCAGCTTAATATTTAAATCCAACGAAGAAATTTTGGTTTTCGCCGACCCCAGCAACGCCGCAGCTACATTTCGTGTCGTTTTTCATGTTATTTAAAGCGCCTTTTATGTTTTATTCATACAGAATCCCTGCTTGGCTGTAACCGGACAAGAGAACCAGATATAGTCACTGTAAGAACTCCATTTCCTCCGTCTTTCGTGGCCGCGACGCAGGCTTGCAGAAACCTTGCAGTCTTTTATACAACTGTAAAGTAAAAAGAGGCCGGCGGCCGGTCTACCAATTTCTTTCCTCTGTAGCAGGAAAGGTACAATGTATGATGCTGTGGTATCCCTGGAGCATTAATAGTCTTGTGAGTAATGTTTTCTTTTATTTATTTGAGAAAATAACTAGATTACAATGGGTCTACAATTAAAGCTACAAGCAGATTTTTATTTCAGGTTATTTCTGACTGAGCCGGTTCCAGTGAGTCTCTGGTTGTTCTTTTACGCGTCAGTCTTCTCAAACATTTTGATTCCAATCGCTTTTTTCTCGTTCGTTGTTTGGTAGGTCTTACTTTTCAGAGTAGTCTTGATGATTCGTGCGTACTGGTGTACTAAACTTTTTAGAGTCCAATACAACCCGTGACCTTGAGTGACTCAGGTGTGTGATAATCACGTCCTTTTCTTGAGGTAAACCCAACATGTTTGATCGCTGTCTCCCATGTGATACATGTTTAGAGGCTAAAAAATGACATTATGATGAAGTGTTAGAATTTTGCATCAGATGCCCGTACTTGTTTGCTTAAAAGCAGGGAACGTTGGTTGGAAAAAAGTATATGTAAATTAAATTAGCAGCGTTTGCTATGTATCCAGATCGTTGTTAGATAGATAGATAGCCTTTATTTTGAAACGATAAGTGTTAAAGCTACATGAGCTTGTGGGGTCGTTTGCAATTAACTAATGACTAAGTAACTAAAAAACTAAAAACTAGGGGTATTTACAGAAAGAACGTTGAACTTAAGTCAGGGATATTTACAAATAAGAAATTGTGAGCGTAATTTTTTAAGTATATACAAAGTCATCTTTTCTAAAATTACAAGTGGATGCAGACGTTATCTTAAAACTAAATTCATTAAAATTAACTAGAGAGTTAAGCTTTAGCCTGAGGTCACGATATGGAACGTTTTTTGTCAGGGCACTACAATTGTTGGTCACTGCATTCCACAAGACCGAGCCTCTAAACGCGACAGAGTCTTTCATGTAACGCGTTTTGAAGCGGGGAACAATTAAAGAAGCGCAGGTCCGGGTTGAATAATATGTGGCCCGTTTCTTAGAAATCAGATCGATTAATGTGACGGGTAACCTATCGTGAAAAGCTTTATGAAAACAGATAAAAATGGCTGATTTATAATAAATAGACAGAGTCGGCCATTGGGCCCGTTGTAGAACATCAACAGAAGCCATGTCTTTCGGCAAGTTAAAAATAAGTCTCGCAGCCCTGCAGTGAAGTCTTTCCAGGGACTGAAATAAGTCGGAGTTGCAACAAGATCCCCATAGTATAAGACCATAGGTCACTGAAGGCAAAATAACCTTAAAATAGAGATCCTGGCGAACGTTCCTAGGGAGAAATCTCGACTTCTTAAGTAATCCTAGTTTTTTAGCGAATGATTTTTTGAGTTCCAGCATATGCGGAGTCCAGGTCAGTTTCTCATCTACGGTCATTCCCAGTAATCGTGATTTCGATACCCATTCAATTGTAGAGTCTCCAATGAAGATCGGGGGAATGTTAGCCGGGGGGTTTCTTCTAGAGATCAGCATGGCCTCACTTTTACTTGGGTGGGGTGTTAATCTGTTAATGAGGCACCACTCGTTTAATTCACGGAGTGCAGAATTTAACTGGGCAATACTTTTTTCTGCCGTGTCACTCATGCAGTAAACCGTTGTGTCGTCGGCAAACATATAGACGGATCCGGAAGACACAGAGGACGGAAGATCGTTCGTGAAGAGTGAAAAGTGTTGGCCCCAAAACGGACCCTTGAGGAATTCCGAAAGAGATCGGTATCATCTCTGAAGTTGATCCATTAACAGCTGTGAATTGCTGTCTTTCCTTTACGTAACTCTTAAGCCAGTCCAGGAGTGGTCCCGATATGCCAAAGTCCCTTTCCAACTTCATTTCGAGAATGGTGTGCGACACACTGTCGAATGCCTTTTTAAAATCTATAAAGGCAACTGCTACCACTAAGCCTTCGTCTACAGCTTTTCTCCACGTTTCGGTAAGATATGTTAGTAACAGTTCTGTCGAAAATCCTGCGCGGTATGCCCATTGTTTGTCTGTGACCAGATTATTAGCTTTATATACATGACGAACAATTGTGTCGTTAACTACGGATTCAAGGATCTTGCTAGGGACGCTTAGCAGTGATATCGGTCTATAATTGGAGCAATCGGTTTCATCGTCCTTTTTATATACTGGAGTAAGCCTCGCAGTTTTCCAGCTAGTGAACACCCTACTGGTGTTAAGGGAGAGTCGAAATAGGCTGAGGAGTGACGGGACAATCGCATCGCCTGCTAGCTTTAGAAGTTTTGGAGATATGTTATCAGGACCCGTGGATTTTCTTGTTTTTAGCGCCTTTATTTTGTCCGCTACCAAAGACTTTGAAACATAGGCATCTGTGAGTCGAGGACTATCTGTCTCGCCCTTGTCTGCGCAAGTTTTCCCGTATCGACAACTGGTAGGCGGGGGTAAAGTGTTGGATAGCTTTAAGCCAACCGTAGCAAAATAAGAGTTCATAAGGTTTGCTTTTCCCGAGTCCGTAAATTCCAGGGTGCCGTCATCCTTTTTAAGAGGCCCGATGTTTTTGCGGACCTTGGGGTTGGTAGCCCTTTTAAGAAGATTCCAGTATGCGCTCGAGGACTTGACTTCATTAAAAGTGTTGGAAAAATAAGATGATTTAGCTTTTCTTAAATCAGACGTAACTTCGTTCCTGACTCGTTTGTAATTAGACCACTGCTCTGGACATTTACTAGAAATTGCCGCCTTAAACAGTTTATACCGTCGGTTCATTTTGTGACGAATTTCGCAAGTTATCCATGGGGAGGAAAACCTTCTTGCCTTTATCTCCTTCCACGGAGCATGTTCATTGGAAATATCGTCAAATAGCCGTTCCCAAACCCATAGCTGGTCGTCAGGCTCTTCGAAGATGGATGCGATGTGAAACGGAGTACATTCAAAATCATGTTTAAATTTCTCTACGTTCATTTTTTTAAAGTTTCTTGTTTTGATGAATTTTGGCGGCGGTCTTTTGTTTTTGAGCCGAATGGTTGTTTGGTGGATAATTGTCTGTGCGTCTCCTCTTGTCTCTCAAAGAGGTAATTGAGGAGGCCAACTATATAGTTAGCTTACCGGAGGTCAGCTCATAGAAATTAAAACTTTAAACACGTTGGGCCCAAACATCGTTTTTTCTTCTCACCTCTTCTCACCGCCGGTGGCCCTCTTAACAATTATTTGCTTAGAAAAATTTGGACGTCTATGTGCTATCGATATGCGATCGCAAACATGATCCAGTAAACCCAGCCAGGAACAGGTATTTACACATTTTTCCTAACATTCATTTAAAAACAAGACGCTGTAAAGGCGTTTACTTGGGCGTAAAACATTTAGCCCTGATTTCCTGATCTAGAGAAAACTGTGGAGTCAAACATTATGTTCTCTACAAAATTAAATTTCTAATGTATCTTTTCAAATATGTCACTCCCTCTTCATTACCGGGGTCCAGCCGAAGGCTGGCACCGGTCTTAAAATGCAGACGGTTTCGTTTTTTCAACGTTACGTTGTTAGGGATATATCGCTGACTCGTTACTTTTGCTCGCTCATTGAAATCTTATCCGCCATTTTGAAAAGCACGAGGCATGGAGGACAGTCAAGAGAAAGATTGTAGCTTTTTGTTCCCCAACCTTTACGATGAAACTCATCGAGAATAAGAGCGACTTATCAAAGCTATCTACATTGAGTGAATCTTCCATCGTGAGATTTACCGAGAATCAAAGCGAACACTTATCGGTAGGTCGACGACGACGACACTGAATGTAAACACAAATGTAAAACTGTAATGTCCGTTCTCAACAAACTTTTCCGCATTGGCGTCTTTTAAAACAACGCAAGATCTTATTTTTTAAGCCGTACGTCTAATTTCATTGACGATGAAGAATTTTCTGTGTTGTCTGACCTTTTCGAGTGTAGAAAGCTGCTTTCCGCACGAAGATTATTCAGCTTTCAACTGAATGAGATGACCAAGTCCGATTATCTGTCAGAGTTTAGATTTGGAAAAAGAGACATGCTGATGTGATAGCTGTTTTCCATATAAAGTTTATTTCCTCTATATTAAACACATTAGATTTGCCTTACCTAAACGTACAAATAAATTTATCACTTAAGAGTTCGCTCGCTCGGCCTCCACAGCTGTTGTCATTCTTCGAAGTAAAAACAATTCATTAGTCGAATGTTCAATCAACATCGCTCGTTAGAAGAAAAAACGAACGATACCTGGATTTACGAGAATAAAGAAATGCAAAGGACTTCAAAAATCGCTTAAAACAGTGGATTTTAACCTGCCGAAGCTTGTGGATTGCAAGATGACGTGATTCTACTATGTTTGGCGTCGTCGACGACACCACGACGACGAAATTTACTAGTCGCGCTTGCGCAGTACAGAGTAACTAACTTCCGGTCGTCGTCGACAAAGCCGTCGTCGTGGTTCTTAAGTTCCCTACTAATAACCCTATCTCCACCTTAGCTCAAGAATTTAATATTTAGTTCCCGAATTGAACGTTATACCTCGTTATTAACATTGAGGTGTATGTTTTTCTCTGCAGGTAAAACATAATCAGCCATGAGAAGCAGCTTTATATTTGTCGTTATTTGTAGTCTTATCTCACTGCTTCTGTTGTATTTATACAACAAAATTGGAACGAAATCATTAACACCACTGTTGACTGACTTCTTTCAAAGGACTAATAGTACAATGGAGTGTGCAACACCGCTGCCACAAAAGCCGTTTTCTTTAAGGAAAAATCTCATCATAATAAGTCCAGGTCGCGGAGGCTCCTCTTTCCTTGGATCACTTTTTAATGAAAATCCTCACGTCATGTATTCCTTTGAACCCTTTTTTGCCATAACTGGAAAAATTTTCCATGTTAATTTGGTTAAAGGAGACAAAGAACCAAAGAATTACAAACAAGCATTTCTCCGGGTAATGGATGGTTTCCTCAAGTGCAACTTCAGGAACTTCTCTAAAACTACTATATCGGCACTTTTAAAGGATCGGTGGCATCTTCTCAAAAGTAAAGCACTATCAAAGGTAAACCTTGCGCGGTTTTCAGGATCTTTGCTTACCAGTTCTTGTGAAAATCACAACTACACTGTTATCAAGATTTTGTCTGCACGAGTACCCAACAAGACAATAGAAACTTTAAAGGAACTTTTCCAACAACAAAGGCACTATGACGTCAAAATTGCCCATTTAGTTCGGGATCCAAGAGCAGTGGTGTACTCCAGGGTAAATCTGAAATGGATGAAAGATCATTTGCATCCCAGCTTTAGTGATGATGTTCGAAGGATTTGTAATCCAATACTTCAGAATATTCGCTTTGGATTGTTGTCTCCCTCTTCCTGGCTTAAGAACCACTTTCTGGTTATTCGTTATGAGGACCTTGTGGAAAATACGGTGAATATTACACGGGAACTGTACAGGTTCGCAGAATTTGATTGGTCAACGAGCATTGATAAATGGATAAGTAAACAGGCAAAAAATACAAAACAAGGAACAGAATACTCTGTTTTCAGGAATGCTACTACCGCTATTAATGGTTGGAAAAACGCACCAAAGCCCTTCATAAAAGCTGTAGAGGATTCATGTAGAGATCTTATGGATCTGCTGGGCTATGAGAAATACACCTTTTAGAGCGGGTGCTTAAAATTCAAATTCAAAAAAATTAATTTTGGTGATGATAGTAAAAGAAAATAGTACCATGCAGAAGTACTATTTAGGGGGTTTTATTTGAATGGTCACGCCAAAGATTACGTATGGCCGGCCGTGACTCACGTTATCTCTACTAAACTTTCATAATCGGCTCTCACAATTAACCGCATTCGATCCGACGAGTCTTTGTGAATTTTTTCACTACAACCTAGTTAAGAGTCTAAACCACAGTCGGCATTAACTAACAGAACGTTTTAAATGTTCACAAATCTCGCTAAGAGGCCTGAAACACTCACAGAGTAAGCTCCACTACCAGCTCCAGAAAAAAATAGTAATACTAATAGTAACAATAGGGTCTGGTTACTCCATATTTTTGAAAGGGAATGTAATAGACCATTTTTTAGTTGCCTCAAGCCTCTGTTTAAAAGCGAGGCTAAGTTTAAAGCCATAGATTAAACATGATTTGTTATAGCCTGAAATTCATCCGGTTACTTCGAGTCGTTATTACTCCCTCGGTAACGTCTAAATCGACCGGTCATTAATGCCGTCCAGTGACGTCACTACTCTTTTGCTTTAATTCATGCAAAAAAGTAAAACACGATTTCAAGTGGCAAACCAAGAAATATCGGCTGGAAAATTCTACATGATACAGGGACCGCGCAGGGGGTGGGGCTTTGCGGGGGCTTTATTTTTTGGATGGTAAAGTAATATATATTTTTTTACTTTGGTTACCCATATCTGTCACTCACCACACAAACAAGGTTTAGTTAATCAGTGTTGTTTAAATTAGAGCTTAAATTTAGCAGCTGAATCTACTCTTTCTGAAATTTCAAGAGGATCTGTGCTTTTTTGATTCTTCCTTGTTTCGCGGTTCGGCTTCGGACCCTACAAGTCAGAGTAAGATCCTCGTTTTTCGTTCCTAATTATTTCGTGTATCAAAGCCTGATGAAATTAGCCATACTTTACACAAATCAACATGTTATTGTACTCGATGAAACATATGGATTCCTTGTCAACAAAATATTTAGAGAAAAAAGGGATTAGTCTAAGAATTATTTAGGAAATCTAAGATCCTTTAGTCATCGCAAGAAAGCGTAGAACATTTCCTTCGAATATAAAGGGTCCAATAAAAATGTTGGCTTTCTTATCGTAGTTACAGATTTTATGAATCCTCCCTCTCTACATCTCTGTGAGGCTATCTTTTGATACTTGGCGTTGACCACAAGGTTTGCAGCCCTGAGGACGAGAACGGCTTAGAAAAACCTATCAAGTGACTTAATAACAGGTAAAATCCTCGCTGAATGGTTCTTAGAAAAAATGTGATGTGTAACAAAGGATGTCAAAAATGTCAACAATGTGGCGCTGTATGTCTCAGAATTATTTACTGACGCCTTGTTTTTGATGTTTATATCTAGGCTGATGTGATCCACCCTAATAAAAGCTTTTTGTCGTAATAATATCTGCTACCTTATTCAAATTTCCGTGAATTAACTTTTTCTATTTTGAGGTGACAGATACCATGATGGATGATGGAACGATTTTTATTAATATCAATTTGCTAATGTTATGACTTGTTCTTAGCTAATATCAATTAAGACAGTGATGGAACATTTATTTACCAGCCGATACCTGATATGGAACCTGACGTTATCGGCAATTCGGCTCCGCAAAATATTAAATGAGATTTTTCCGCAAAACTGGCCTAGCCAGTGTGCCCTATACTATTGAATTTTTAATGGCAGAAGAAGGCTAATAAAAGAATATCCGTAAAACTCTGTCTTATCTAAGGATAAATTATATGTTGTGAGTATTGGGTGCATTGCGATCCTGTATGTTAGCAGCAACAACAATAACAATACTTGGTGGATTGGCCCAGTATGCTGCTTATGTTGCCACACCTTGCAAAATTGTTCAACCAAGTGCTACGTGGATGGCATTAAGCTTCAATTATCTTTTTGTTTATATGACCCTGCCTCACGCCATAGAAAGTTTTATTCTGATGTGGTTTTCGTCTTTTTCTAGATAGGTTTTGATTCTGGTCAGCAAAAGAGAAAATTTTTGGTTAAGGTGAAGCGATTGATTAACAGAGAATTACACGTTTCATCAAGCCATTTTGCGAGGACGAAGGTGTAACTAAACGTGGCAGCTAAGACTGGCCTCATTGATAAATTTAAAGTTAAATAATTTGCATTGTATACAGTGAGCTATTTCGTATGTGGTTGATTTTTTAATGTTACCTATATGTACATAGATGTTTGAGCTCTGCAGTTAGGTTTTATTTATAGTTTTTAATCATTACTACATGTAAGTCTAAATGAAATGAAATCTTTTCACTTCACAGGTTCTGTCCTGGTGCCAGGGTAACCCTATCAGCCTTGTAAACAGGTCGCGTTAATTACACTAAGGCGAAATACGCGAGTGCTAGGCAGGGAAACCGTCTTGCTTGGATAACCTTCCCCCATTATAAACAAACCTTTGGTTGTGGAAGAAAAAATGGTAATATGAGAAGGGTACCGAGTATTTCGATTTGATGGATATTTGTAAAACGAAGAACTTACCAAGATTTTCTTATCGTGCCTCTCTTAAAGTGTATTGTGGTTATGGAAACAATAAAGTTAACTCGTCAGTGTTCGTGAATTCGTCGGTAGCCAATGACAAAGCTTCCTGTCAAATCACAGACTTTTTCTGTTTGAAAGTCAACGATAGCGTTTCTGCATACAACACCCGCTTTTTTATATCTCTGATCTCGTCTACTGAAACTGTTGTACTCGGAGGAGCTTGAATAATCAACTTCATCTCAGGTTAGTTGCAAGTCTAATGTTGAATAAATAGCTAATTTATCGGAACTGAGCAAACTCTAGTAAGACCATCCGTTTTGATGAAAGATAAGAGAAGTTTATATCGGGGGGTGAAGAGGAATCATGAATCATGAATCATACTTACAAAATATGTAAGAATCTTGAATCTTTCTTTTAAAAACTTGGGAATCATGAATCTTTGCACTTCGGCTCGGGAATCATGAATAATGCGACTCAGAGAAAAGCTTAACAAAATACACCTATAAATTATAAGACAAAAAAGCAAGGCTGATTTTACAGTCGGGAATATATTATCTTTTAACCAATATTTCGGAAGGCACGGCCTTCCTTCTTCAGGGTCTTACACATAATGAGACGTTACAATTTGAAAATAAGAAATAGCGTGCAATATGATACTATGATAGCAAGTGAACGTTGAAAACAAAAACTGTTGAAGTAGTGATTGAAAGAAATTTAAAATAGAAAAATAAATTATAACAAAGAGAAGAAATAAAGATTGTATTACATTTCATCTTTCTTATTTATACCTAAAGGTTCAAGAGTTTTACCTCTCTCGATGAGGTATGCCTCTCTAGCTTTTCGTACACTGTCTCTATTAGATTTGGTAAGCTCTAGTGGGATGAGTGTGATGTCGTTAGTAGAGTGATCATTGGTAAGAAAGTGTTCTGAGACTGGTTGGTTTAGAGATATTAGACCCATCTAATATCTCTAAACGGCCCCGGGAATCAAACACGCGACCTCCCGCTCTGCAGTCGACACGCTCTACCGACTGAGCTAACACTGCCACGGTATAAATATATATAATATATACCAAAATTTCTGCGACGTTTTAACATTAAAAATAATTACATTTTAAGAAAGTTAAATCAGTTCAGTTTAAAGTGCTGAAACTGAAAAACCCAAAGCTTGACTAATCTGAAATACAAGGGACCTTTTACACTTGGAAGTGAAAACTAGTGTAAGTTCGTAATTGTACACAATCTTACATTTATCTGCCATTGCCCCCCTTGTGTGAAATGTCGGTGACTTTGAAATGCGTCCTTGTGAATTTGACGACCACAGTCTAATAACTGATATCGGTAGCTGATGTCTGCCTGTTCCAGTATTAAAAAAGGGTAAATCGGTTTTCGCTAATTTTATCGCAAAAATGTATATCCAAGAAATTTCTCATAAGTATTTTGTTTCCATGTCGTTTTTCTTTTTAATAAAGGAAATTATACGTACAGAATGGAAAAACTGAATTTATAATCAATCAATCATATATTTTGACACGTTACGTCGAGGAGCTAAAAAAACTCGATCAAAATACGAACGTGTATAAATAAAATCTAAAATAATTACAGCTATATTAAAATATTATTCATTTTTTAAAAACAAGTCAATAAATTTATAAAAACTTAGTAATAAAAACATAAAATATAAAACGTTAAACCCATAAGACACGTTCTAAAAAACTACAATCGTGCACTACAAGACAAAAAGCTGCAATTTACTTTTCAAGTCATTAGCATCACTTGTAAGACGTCCTTGAGAGGGCAAACTGTTCCATATGTTAAAAATGATGTTATAGCAAACTAACATAGCAAACTATAAACAACGTGTAAACCAATCCTTCTACATTTGAAAGATAACCATTAGTCTGTAATATATAGACTTAGCCAGGGCTAAAAGCGAAGCAGCATATGCAGCACAATTTTTTGTACATTTCTTTGCCGTTGTTCTGCACGACTACAACGTGAAACTTCCAGAAACGTCTTAGTTATACGTTCTATGGAGGAAATGTCGTACGTGTTCTCGTTCACTTTTTATTTCACTGCCGCTAACTTTCACCTTGAATTGGTGGCCGCTAGCATTTCTCATTTTGTCACCGCCGCTACAAAATTTTCATTTTGTTCTACCAACAAAAAAATGTCTCCTTTGTTTTTTAGCTCTCGCTATAGATCTCTGTCGCCGTTTTTCTCATTTAGCTTCGCTGGCCTGCCGCCTTCTTGCTGTTTTTCCCTGTCTTTCTACTGCTCTATATTCCAAGTCTGTGGACATGACAATTAATCTAAGTTAAATGCTTTAGACAACACGGATACAGAAACAATTTCCGCTTTCCCTTTTCGCCTTTATTGACTCTTTAGTTGTCTCTGCTTTACAAGGCGCCGGCGGCTATGCGATTTCCCTCCAAAATAACCTCGAGTTGCATTTGGGTTGCCATACTGTTGATTGAGTTATTTCGCATTGGTATTCCTGTAGTGCGGACGGTCGGGCGTCGGTGTACGGTCACGTGACTACCAAATTTCTCGGATAGGTAGATTACTTAATTTTCTTACCCATGGTGCTCGGCTGGCGCGCTTCTCGCACGAAGAACTCCGCTATTAGTGTTCTCTAACTCACTGCCAGGTAGAATTTCTGCCACTATTGTTTTCACAGATTGAGGGCAATACTGTACTCTGTGATAACTTCACAAGATTGTTTAGTTAATTTTTCTTCCCACCATGTGTTTTAGCTCGTAAAATTTGACAGACAGTCCAAAAATTAAAATTAAATTCTTCTTTTCTCGTCTATTCTTAGTTCTACTCTTCTGTGCCTCTGTCTTATTTTCTTTTTTTTCCACTTCTTTTATTTTATTGACGTTTCAGAATGTGCCCACGAAACATATCTTTGCATTTGCTCTCTGCATACTTTAGATGTTGGATGTTTTTGAAAAGACCTTTTTACTGAGCGCTACCCTGGGTACCAGGTCGAGACTTTTCATGCGCGGTTTCTGGTTTCGGTCAAGTCTTTATAGTGACATGCACTCGCAAAAAGCTTCTAGACTGAGTTGCTCAAAGCATGGTTAGCTTTAACCATTGGTTAAGCAGTATCAAAACCAATACGTTGTCAAGGTATTAAACGTTGGTTAACGCTAACCATGCTTCGAGCAACTGGGCCCAGAGCGCTATTGCGTTGATAGCTTCACAAGGAGGGGGACATGGGGGTTTACGGTATTGCGGTATTGGGCTTTTTTTCATGCGGTATTTCGGTAATTTTGATTTTAACGTGCGGTATTGCGGTATCATCAGGCCTTGCGGTATGCGGTATTTCATCATTTTGGCTGATGGTATTTGGGGAAATATGATTGTTCACGGTATTGCGATACGGTTGTTTGCGCTTTCCTTTCGATACAATACACTAAACAAAACACAGTAAGACATAAAGGTCAATAAAAGTTAATATGTAGAGGTCTTTATGCATAATAGTAAATGATTACACCATTTGTGGGTCTTTTTGTGACAGTTAATGGTCAATAATATTGGTCAATATACAATAAGATTGTTGTTGCATCCAATGACAATGAGTTGTCTCAAGTTACCTTACCAGGCTTTTCAATCTGTGTACGTGTGCCGGTAATTCGAGGTCTTACCCGTTTTCTCACAATGCCTGAGGTCGCTGGAGGTTGAAGACGGCGAAGTCATCATTGACTGTGTGGCAATTTTTTATGAAGAGGGCAAAGGAGGCGAACATTATCGTAAGAAAAATAAGTTTAGATGCCGGGTTCGAGTACAGAAAAACGGCTTGTAAAGTCAAAAGAGAGGATTTTTGACTGGCTCACACTTCTGACACTTGACCGGAAAATAGGCGATATGCGTAATGACGTGTTTTGACTACCACTACTGCCAGAATCCTTTACGATTTTCCTGTTTTGTGCAAGTTAGAGCGTTAAATTTGTTATATAACGCTTTGGAATTAACAAATTTAATACGAAAGGGAAAACTAAATGTATTCAAGTGGTAGTAATAGTTGTAGACGGTTCACAGTCCCCTATTTTTCCGTAAGACCGTCGAAATCGAGCGCTTTGCGTTACTAACCTGCGTAGCATGCGTTTCCGCGCGAGTTCGTCGAAAAAGTTGGGACGATAGCAAAAAAGAATAAATTTCGGGGGAAGGGGAGGGGAGAGAAGAAAACTTCTTCTTTCCTCTTCTCCCCTCTCTCGCCCCCTTCCATATTTTATTTTTGCTCCCGCCCTAACTTTCCGCGCTATAACTAGCTTACCGTAAATCCTCTATTTGAGGGGGAGGGGGGGGGGGGTGCTTAATAGAGACGGGGGGCTTATTTAATTTAAAAACGACGGATGGTATCAGTACCCTATAAAGAACTAGAATACAAAGTGGAAAAGCTCGAGTACAAGACGTTTAAGGTCATGCAGCCGAGGACTAGGATCAAATCCGATCTTCCATTTGGTAAATAAACCATCCCGGATCAGCCACATGAAGTTTTACAGTCGTGATTTATTAGTACAGTCTATCATTTATTAGTGAAGAGTAAATAGGGGAGGGGAGGGGGGGCTAAATAGAGAGAAGGGGGGGGGGCTTATTAGAGGAAGGGGCTTATTTGAGAGGGTGGTGCTTAATAGAGGATTTACGGCATAACTCGACTGGAAAAGCTTGCTTCGAAGGGTATGCGTTATTGGCGGTCATCTTGGCCTATGTACCGGGGAGCAGGCGTCGGGGATTTTAGGGGGTAACGCAAAGTCTTCCATCTCGACGGTCTCACGCAAAAAAAGGGAACTGCTGGTTGTAGTAATAATGACGCCATCATGCAAATGGCCTTTTAGAAAACTAGTTTAAGATAAGAGAATTGTTATTCACTATTAGGACTCTATTAGGGCTCACACCTCATGGCATGCTTTTCGTTTTGTATACACCTACCAAAAGGTCCAAAAGGTTGAACGAATGAAGTCTACTTTTCAGTGAAAATTTGCGAAAAATTTCCGAACTACCAAAAAAAAAACATAGACATCTTTGTGCATAAATGCCTGAGATAATTAAACTCCGCGGCTAGATGGAAGCAACCATAAGTTTGCGGAACCGGTTATAAATGTAATTAAAATATGCGGTATCGGTATTTAGTCGATTTTCGAGGCGGTATTTCGGTATTTGCCATTTTTTCGTACGGTATTGCGGTATTGGGTACCCCCCCCCCCCCCCCAATGTCCTCCTCCACAAGCACGGTTAAATCTGTTTAGTCCAAATTTTGGACAAGACAGATAATTGGCTTCTAATGACTATGCACCAATGGGACTTGGAATCTAACAGACGCTACAATTGGTTAACAAAAATGGTATCCAGGGTACTGTGGTCCTTACCTTATCAAAATCTGATTGGCTTTCCTTTCCTCAGTTTAAGCTTACCGGACTTGGTATACATGCTGCTCAGGTGATCTTTGATATCTTGCCCTTCCCAACTTCCTCTTGCACTTTAACACGATTTTGTATGTTTTCTCTTAGAATCATTTGATCTGGTCGTATGAGAACATACTACTTTTTAAAAAACTTCCCCGCTGCACCAGGATTCTTGTAGCTTGATATGACATCAACAGTTAAGGACAGTTTCGAAACACGTTGATGGCTTTCATGTTGGCGTCTTCCCTCGTTGTGAGGTAGCTTTACGAATTCACGAATATTTTTACACCTCAAGTTCTTACACCACATTGGTGGGTGGCGAGAGCTCTCACCATTAGCTGCACCACCCTTGCTACGACAATGCGTGTTGCCCGTACTTAGCTTAAGCTAGAGGGGACGAGCACAAGAGAAGAGATTCTCTCCTCCTTGAGCTTAGGGCGTCTCTGAACTGACGAGAACCTTCACTTTTTTAGGAAAAATTTAATTTAAGAGGGGTTCATTTTTGGGAAGGATAATCACGGACCTTCTTACAAAAGTAGGCCTCCTGCTCATTTCAGTTGAGTAAGCCACCAGTTTCTCCAAATACAATATTAAGGTTTATCAACTTTAACACAGAATTCCAGACCCTGATCTTAATACTTTTTGTTTTCAATATGATATCTTATCTTGATGAAAAGTAAAAGTTGTCTCGCTTTTCATTGTTCATTGTTCATTTTCAGTTGTTTTGGAGGTCTTTTTATGATGTAATACCAAACCCTGGTCTTAATACTTTTTGTTTTCAATGTGATATCTTATCTTGATAAGAAGTAAAAGTTGTCTCGCTTTTCATTGTTCATTGTTCATTTTCAGTTGTTTTGGAGATCTTTTTATGATGTAATTTATTGGGTCGTTCCATGTCAAGCATGAATCAATATAAATTCCTAAAATTGATTGATTCCACTTGTTTTATTTCTGTGTCAGTTCACAGTCTGTGTTTTATACTGACCGTGCAGACGTTATCAATTTTTAACCAATCATACCATATCGATCTCACACTACTTCATTAGTAATCCGCTGTGCGAGATGCACCAAAACATTCCAAAAATAATAATGATAAATTTCTACCTTTTTTTTACTTTTCACAGATAGTAGACCGTTTTGATATTCAGATTGTTTCGCCTGTTACTAAGAATCTTATTATTAACAGCGAAAACCGCTTCACCAAAAACCCACGACTCACCCACATGATTTAGCCAGCCTTGCCAAACATGATATCGGGTAAAGAGGCGACGCTCTCTTGCAGAACCAGCCCTCCACCTACGAGCGAAAGCTAACCAAAAAGTAAAGCAAAAACTAAAAACTAATCATAGGAAACAAGAAGCTTGCTTCTTGTCACCCTCTATTGCCCCGTCAGTTTACTCTGATACTGGATTTAACAAAGTCTATAGCGGCCCTAAAAGCAATAGCAGCTTTGTTTCAGAGGTCACTGAAAATTCGTGAAAATACTAGAGGTTTCTGAGAGCTTCATGTCTTCAGGTTGTGTACAATAAAACAATTATCATAAATAGGTGGAACATGATCGTCCGGGTGAGTGTAGTCCTGAATAGGACCGTTGTTGTCAGTGACTGACGTTCCGACAACGTGCACAGTAGTCATCTTCAGAGTCAAAGTGAGTTGTAACGCGTTAGTTAATGGTATTAAACTCTGGTTATTGACCTGATTGGTAAATTTTGTAGCGATTTCACTGGTCGTCTGTTAGTTAAGCCGTGATCAAAAGAGAGTTTTTAGCTTATATATGCATCTCGACCCTAGATTATCATGAATCTTAAGTTACCAAATCCAATATCTTTACTTGTTATATACATTCAGATGTATTTTTTCCTTTGCAGGTAAAACAAAAGTTGCTTAATGAGCCATGAAAAGCAGCTTTGTATTTCTCGTCATGTTGATTCTTATTTCGCTGTTTCTGGTGCCTTTCTACAACAAAATTGGAACGAAATTATTAACACCACACTTGGCTGACTTCTTTCGAAGGACTAATAGTACAATGGAGTGTGCAACACCGCTGCCACAAAAGCCGTTTTCTACAAGGAAAAATCTCATCATAATAAGTCCTGGCCGCGGAGGCTCCTCTTTCCTTGGATCACTTTTTAATGAAAATCCTCATGTCATGTATTCCTTTGAACCCTTTTTTGCCATAACTGGAAAAATTTTCCATGTTAATTTGGTTAAAGGAGACAAAGAACCAAAGAATTACAAACAAGTATTTCTCCGGGTAATGGATGGTTTCCTCAAGTGCAACTTCAGGAACTTCTCGAAAACTACTATATCGGCACTTTTAAATAGCCGTTGGCATCTTCTCAAAAGTAAAGCACTATCAAAGGTAAACCTTGCGCGGTTTTCAAGAACTTTGCTTACCAGTTCTTGTGAAAATCACAACTACACTGTTATCAAGATTTTGTCTGCACGAATACCCAACAAGTCAATAGAAACTTTAAAGGAACTTTTCCAACAACAAAGCCACTATGACGTCAAAATTGTCCATTTAGTTCGGGATCCAAGAGCAGTGGTGTACTCCAGGGTAAATCTGAAATGGATGAAAGATCATTTGCATCCCAGCTTTAGTGATGATGTTCGAAGGATATGTAATCCAATACTTCAGAATATTCGCTTTGGATTGTTGTCTCCCTATTCCTGGCTTAAGAACCACTTTCTGGTTATTCGTTATGAGGACCTTGTGGAAAATACGGTGAATATTACACGGGAACTGTACAGGTTCGCAGAATTTGATTGGTCAACGAGCATTGATAAATGGGTAAGTAAACAGGAAAACAATACAAAACAAGGAACAGAATACTCTGTTTTCAGGAATGCTACTACCGCTATCAATGGTTGGAAAAACGCACCAAAGCCCTTCATAAAGGCTGTAGAGGATTCATGCAGAGATCTTATGGATTTCCTGGGCTATGAGAAATACACCTATTAGAGCGGGATTCGAGAAAAAGAAAAGAATTATCTTAGGATAATTTTAAAGTACTTTTAAAGAGGCTTTATTTGAATGGTCATACCAAAAGATTTTGTATGGTCAATCAAATTAACTCTACCGATCTCACCACTGCCATGGTATTCAAATTAAACTGCTCGCACATAGGGTATTGTCTTGAAACGAAATGATTTCGGTTGAGTGTTATGTTGCATTCATTAGCCAATGATTGTATTTTTTTTTCTTCGGCTGCCTTGACAGAATCGTGCTTAGGGCTTTTCACAAGTTGCCCTAGATTCCAGTGACGTAACAAAGATCGAGCAAAGTTCTATACCGGCGTGAATATTCAAGATGGTGCTGAGCGCAATATTAATTGGACTTTAGTTTCAACTCATACAACGTGTGTGCAGCTAAACCTAGCTATGATTACTCTACATTTCAATTATGCCAAACGGCGGCTCGTCAGTTTGAGGCTTCCTTCCTTGTCGGACGGAAGTTAAAAGAGCGAACTTAAGTTTGGTAGGACAATTTTCAGTGAAACAGTTGTTTGAGAAGAATGACGATAACATTTAAGCATGAACCGACCATCTCTTTAAATTCGATTTGAATATGCTAAGTGTGGACTTGGAAATTTCTGAGTCCGCAAAGAAAAAGTTGCTGATTCAAAATTATCCGGATACGTGTGGACGGCCGGGGCCTAAGTTGGCACTGACTTCCGGTTAATATTCCATTGAGAAAATGAATCAACTAATGGATACGTTTCATAGGTTTTAGGCCCTGTCCCCACGTATCCGTATTCTTTTGAAAACGCAACTTTTTTTCTCCGTTTTCAAAAAAATCGCGTCCACTCGTAGCGTTTTCGCATCGTTTTCGCCCGTCCACACGTATACAATGAATCCATTTGAAAACGAATTGAACGTTGTGCACGGTCAGGTCCCAAAAAGCTAACAAAAACATATAACAAGTGTCTTATGGATTTCATAACCATTCCACTTTAATAACTATGATCAGCGGAACTGGTTTCTCGTACAATTTAATATAAGGTAACAAACAATAATTATTTTGGAAGGTAAAAGTGATTTTAGGTGTTGCAGTGAGGTAGTTACAGTCTGTTGAAATGAAGTGCTGGTTGTAAAAGATCTTATCAATAGTCGAAAAAATACTTGTACTTATTTTAAACGTTGTTAGGTTTCTGTTTAGGATAGTTTTTCGTTTTTTTTTTCGATAAAATTTGTATGGAGAGAACGTGGATAAGGAAAAGTTCATTTAGTATAGAGAAGTGGGTATGATTTTGAGGGGGGTTGAAATTTTGTGTTTGTTTGGTGAGGTCAAAGGAAAGAGCGTAAAATCTGGTTATAGGACTAAGGGCCTGATTACATGAGCCGGGCTGGCTCGCTTTGCAGAGATCTCAATATGACAACCGAGCCAGTCAGTGAGACCGGTTAACTGGGATCCCAGCATTGTGATGCTGGGATACCGATTGGAAATTTTTCCAGTAATCACACTTGCTGGGCGGCCCTGCGAATGAACCAATCGAGAAACAAGACAGCGGGTAAAACACTGCTCATGCGCATTGCTTCTAATCTCTCTATAAAAATGGCGGCTCTGGGATGGTCCTTTTCATGTAATAGAGCGTTTAAATGACGTGAGGGCTGCTATATTAGTGTTCCAAACCAATCCTGTGGGAATTGAACTCTTTTCTTTTGTTTCCATAAATTTGAATCGATGCTGGTCACGTGAGTGGAAACGCTCTTTACCGGGATAAAAGTCACCTCGGCAAAGTTTGCACGTAAAAGCTTTGGAATTTGCCGCTTTCGTGGTTCGTGTATGAGAAAATACGACTTAATCTAATTAACCCAAGGGTTTTAAAAATAACTTTCACGCACACAGTTTTCACGTTAAGATGTTGAACTCTTTCCCTTTAATGGTTCAAACGTGAAAGAACGCAACCTTTTTACGACATCATTTTGGTCAATAGGATTTTAAGACATCACCTCCTTTCCGAGAATCTGCAATGAAATTATGCATCATTCGATGTTATCCTTCTTTAGTTCATGCACGATCACGGAATTTTCCGTGACATCCTCTTTGGCTCTCAATAGAGAGCAAAAATATTGTCAAACTCTTGGCAAGAAGCCAAACCCGTGCAAAGGACAATGACCGGTATCTATGGTACGAAGGAAAAATCATTCACGCCGTGTGCTGCGAGGACAATTACTTTCCAAAGGGAAACTTTAAAGTATTTAATATTTTTTTTCACTGAGTATACCTTGGTTTTTTCAATACGTTTGTTTTCTATTGCCAATTTGTTTGTGCGTTACCTGTGGGACGTACGTAACGAGGATAATTGCTGTGTCGTGACATATCACACGGTAGACATTTGCGTCGGTTGGCTTGTTTACTTGGTTTGTTTACCTTCGCACGTATTGCGTGCCTATTGCAACTTTGAATCAAAACAAGACTCGATGGGAGCGTACACTTCGGCGTCGTGGTTGTCGAATTAATTGTGAATAAATTTGGAATAATAAGAAATGATATTTTCCGGATACCCTTCCATACAAATACCCTTACTTTTTTCCTTTTGTGTAACAGTCGTCATAACTTTTTAACCGAAGTCTACTAGGTGCTTGACCGCGTGACTGTAGCCCAATTCAAGTATTGTTTCTGTCGTGCAGGACTAGATATCAGTCCCACTTCCTTTATTCCCTCTACAACTATTACGGATAGCTGCGTAACTTATTTGTATTGATACACATTTCGCTGAACAAGGATCAAAATCGCCGCTTCGCAAACGCTTCTCCCGGTGACAAATAGAGGTTTGCTAAACAGAAATTAATAGAAAAATAACAATAAGGAAAACGTACTTATGAAAGGAAAGGGCACTAGGAAGTACAAATCTTACCGATTGTGTAGCAATGCGGGGAAAGACAAACGGCAAAGGCAGAACGCTTGGATGCTGCACCGGCGAGAGGCAATAACAACTGACAACGACGCCGCGCATAAAATTAGCAATGAAAATATACAAATTCTAGAGGCTCTCCAGGGAACCATAACTGACCATAAATTATAAAAGGAACTGATTGGAAAGGTCCCGAGGGAACGACAACTGTCCTTAACAACAACAACACTTTCCTTTGAAAGGGCTGCTTTCAATCAGATTCATGGTCACCTAGTTTCTAATAACTTATACCCAGTTGCGCAGTCTGGTTATAAAAGAAATCACAGCACTGAAACAGCACTTTTGAAAGTAATGAACGATATTCTGTTAATATGAACAAGCAGCACGTTACTATCCTTGTATTGCTTGATCTCAGTGCTGCTTTCGATACCGTTTATCACGGCATTCTCCTTAACAGTTTATCCTCAAAACTTGGTTTGAATGGCACTGCCCTTGACTGGTTTCGATCTTATTTGTCTGGCCGTTCCCAGCGAGTCTCTGTTCGGGGAGCTGTATCTGATAAGTTTGACCTGTGGTATGGTGTTCCTTAAGGCTCGTGTCTTGGCCCGCTTCTCTTTACAGTTTATGCAAGCGCACTGTTTGATGTCGTCGAAAAGCACCTCCCAACTGTCCATTCTTATGCCGATGACTCTCAGTTATGCATGTCGTTTAGTCCCAAGGCGCACTCTGGCCAGGCTGATGCAGTTGCTTCTATCGAACATTGCATTCAAGACATCAGGCAGTGGATGTCTCAAGACAAGTTGCTCATGAATGATGCCAAAACAGAACTTCTGTTGATCGGCACCAGACAGCAACTCGCTAAAATCACAATTGATGGCATAACTATTGGACACTCTGTCATTGCTAACCAATCTCCCGTTCGGAATCTGGGTGTGTGGTTAGATTCTAACCTATCAATGGGTGATTACATAACGAAAACAAGCTCAGCATCATTCTATTATTTGTACAATATCAGGAGGATAAGGAAATATCTTAGCAAAGAATGTACTGAAACGCTGATACATGCCTTTATTTCTAGCCGCCTTGACTATTGTAATAGCCTCTTATACAGCTTACCGGCGTATCAGATTCAAAAACTGCAAAGAGTCCAGAACTCTGCTGCACGTCTTGTATTCGAAGAAAGTAAATTTTGCCATATTACACCATTGCTGAGAGCCCTACACTGGTTACCCGTAGCATAACGAATTGCATTTAAAATTTTATTGTTAACTTTTAAGGCCATTCAAATAAACGCTCCGACTTACATTTCCGAACTTGTATCTCTGAAAGACACAGGGAGTAGATACTATCTTAGATCAAATGACGGCAAACTTCTTAAAATTCCAGGCTCAGATCCTTGACTTTATCACCAGCTAAAGAGACGGATGATACGGTTCGAGTGGTTTTACCATTCTTAAGACCAAATCTCGGTAGATATGGTGAAAGAACAACTCAAGGATCTGAGACTAAAAGTAAATACCACCATCCATCCGGTGTTTGCCAGCCGGAAAATTGAACAAGAACTGAATGTAAAAGAAGCAAAGCCACCGATCGTAAATGAACAGTGTGTAGTTTACAAGTTCCAGTGTGACCTATGTGATGCAGGCTGTAGGTTACACACGAGGACATTTACACAATCGTGTAAAAGGACATAAACAACAGTCCTCCGCCATTGCTAAACATTACAAGAACGTGAACGGGACGATCCCTCAGGACCTGCTGAAGCGTTTCGAAGTGATTAAGAAATGCAGGAGCAAATTTGGCTGTGTACGATATGCTTTTCATAAGAACCTCAAAGCCAAATGTCAACGTGCAATCAGACTCTATTCTTGCGAAAGTATTTTCATAATCTTCGCATCCTGTTATGTTAATTTTCGCGCTACATCGCTTTAAATGCTGTAATTTGCATGATCAAAAACATTTTTCCTTGATAATGGAGTCATGACTACTCCGAAACGTCGGGTTTTATGGTTCCTTTTTACCGTTGTATGTCTTAAGAAATCTCTTGTAATATGAAGTTTTAGAATTTTTTATTTTGGGAATATGTACTAGGATTTTAGGATTTTGTTGAGTCAATGTAATGCGCAGATGACAATTTCTTTCCCTGCATTGATATTTGCGCAATACAAATCAATAAATATTATATAAATATCATGGACAATTGACTCCACACCTTCTCCAAACAAAACATCAGTAGACCACCTTACAAAACCTGCTGAAAATGCACAATCTCCACACCGAGGGTAGTTCATGTACAACATCGCAACATAAATTATTACATGAAAAACATTAACGCGCAATACAAAGACAAGTACAAAGCACCTACTCTTCTAAACATAACTAAAAGAAGAACAATGATAATGACGTCTATCAAAAAGGTTACGAAACCAAAGACAATGCGTTTTGATTCCCCTTGTTGACAATCTATCGCTTCGTCTACACCCAACGCAAACGACCGCACCTCTTCCTCTTTCGAATCACTGTTGCTGCAATCATCTGCGGTTGTCGAAATCTCTTCACTCTCAAACTTTATACAAATTTCTGTTCCCCAAATTTTCTCCTAGTAACTTATGTAACCTTGACTTTCTAAAAACTGATTTCGTCTATTTGAGTATGTCTTTGACTGCCTCAATAATTACCTTAATCCCTCAACTTTGGGTCTCTTTGTGACGGGTGAAACGTGAGCCGGTTCAAACCCTGGGCAAGCCAAAGTAATAATTCTTTCTTCCACGAATAAATTAAAGAATAAATCAAAGAACTCGAAGTGATCTCGAGATATCCCGAACTAGTTGGGCTCTTCCTTCGTCAAATAACTGATAAAGACCGAAGACCCACGGACTTTGCATGCCCAATCTTGTCCCAAAAAAGGCAACTTTGTAGCATTCCTGTGCGTCGCGAATCCTTTACTTCGCGCTCCGCCGAAGTAACAAGCCATCTCGATTACTCCCATTTGGGCGACGCCCAAATAATAATTAACGATGCACTTTATTAACGCGATTTAATTCAATGCATCTTAATTTACGACGATGTGAATTTAAATCACACTATTTTACCTCATTGTTGTTTTCCAGCGCCTTTATTGCAACAAAAGAAAACGAAACCTATTCTGCTCATAGTTCCGCTATCAACGCCTCGTAGTCACTATCTGACAGTTCATCTTCTAAGGATTGAGTTCAAAATGTCTTTCGACTAGCTGGTCTTTGTATTGATCCGTTTCCCCGAGGATGACTAGAAATGCTGTTTTTTACTTTAGGTATGCATGTTGAGAAGTTTCACGGTGTAAGTATATTAGGACCCAGATTCCCCCTCAGTAGGTAGGTCGATGAAACACTTAGTTATTCAGTTTTAGAAAAAGCTTCGACCGAATCTTTCCAGACATTGTGACGTGGACAGAAATTTATTTTGTTAAGAAGAAAAACGTGATCTGTGGAGTCTTATACCGTCAACACAATTCTCCAGAGAGCTTTCTTAAATACTTGGAAGAGACTATCGACAAATTTACTTCGACAGGAAATAACTTATGCCTCTTACGTGACTTTAATTTATGTTTACAAAAAGTCGAAACCTGTAATTACAGTCGCGACTTCTTACTGGCTCTTCAAAGTTGTTATCTCCTTCCAACTATTGACAAACCCACACGTGTCCACAAAAACTCTGCAAGCTTAATCGATAACATTTTTGTGAACAATCCTGAGCAGGTGCTAATCAGCAATAATTTCATTACTGATGTCAGCGATCATTTTTCGCAGTTTTCTATTTGGTCATCGACAAGAGATAAGATTAAACGGAAACAACTTAAAAAACGCGATCTTTCGCATTTCAATCCCGACCGTCTTAACTGCGACCTTGCTACGATTGACTGGAGTTGCATCATTAAAACGCACGCAAATAATGTAGACGAGCTATTTTCAACTTTCTATAGAAATTTTAATAAAATTATGAATAAACATACACCGATTAAAACCCTTTCTCAACGTAGGATTAAACAATTTTCTAAGCCTTGGATTACAAAAGGTATAAGAACGTCAATCAAAGAAAAAAACAGACTGTACAAAATTGGCGATCAGGAAAAGTATAAATATTATCGAAATAAAATTTGCAGTCTTACACGTTTGAGTAAGAAACACTATTACTGTGCCTTTTTTAATAATAATTCAAATAATATGAAACAAACATGGCAAGGCATAAATGAATTTTTAAATCGCTGCAAAAGAAAGTGTAAATCTGTTGGTAAATTGAAAGACCCAGATAACAATAATAACCTTACTAATAATTCCTCGCGTATACCTAATATCTTGAATAAACATTTTTCAAATGTCGGCAACACTTAGTAAGCAAATTGCCACCGGCAGACCGCCCTTCTCAGAGTACCTAAGTAAGTCCAGTTCGCCAGAACCTTCGTTTTTCTTCAAACCTGTAACTCTATCCGAAATTCAATTTCAAATTTTATGTATACCAAACAGTAAATCGCATGGCTTATACTCCTGTCCTACTCAACTTCTTAAATACTCAAGCGAAGCCATATCTCATTCTCAATACATCTGTCTCTCTTGGGGCGAGCCATGAAATCCAGAGTTTCTTCACTTCTTACTTAGTTCCACACTTCTCAGAGGTGTGGACGTGTGGAATAGTCTGAAAAAGTCAGGATAATGTCATACTTTTCCCTAGGCACGAAACCTCTGTCATTCTTGACTTAGTTCTACACTTCTCAGAGGTGTGGAAGTGTGGACAAGTCTGACAAAGTAAGTATATTGTCGCACTTCTTCCCTAGGCACGAACCTTTTGTCATTCTTTACTTAGTTCTACACTTCTCAGAGGTGTGGAAGTGTGGAAAAGTCCGACAAAGTAAGGATAATGTCACACTTTTCCTCTGGTCACGAACCCCTTGTCATTCTTTACTTAGTTCTACACTTCGCACAGGTGTGGAAGTGTAGAATAGTCTGACAAAGTAAGGATATTGTCGCACTTTTCCCCCAGTCATGAACCCCTTGTCATTCTTTACTTAGTTCCACACTTCTCAGAGGTGTGGAAGTGTGGAAACGTCTGACAAAGTCAGGATAATGTCACACTTCTTCCCTAGGCACGAACCCTTAATGTCATTCTTTACTAAGTTCTACACTGTTCAGAGTTGTGGAAGTGTGGAAAAGTCTGACAAACTAAGGATAATGTCATACTTTTCCCCTGGTCACGAAACCTCTGTCATTCGTTACTTAGTTCTACACTTCTCAGAGCTGTGGAAGTGTGGAATAGTCTGACAAGTTAAGTTAAAAAGTCGCACTTTCCCTGAGTCACGAGAAGTTCAGTGCGCTTTATGAGCACTTGGTTTTACTTCTGTATGGTTTTTTACATTTTTCCTTGAGAACTATTTTATTTTGAATAGAAGATATAACCATTGTTTCAATGCCAGCTGTTGAAAGAAACTTAAAGTTAAGAAATCCAGTCTCCAACTAATCTTTCTTCTTTATCAGTATGCTTCAACTTTGATCATTGTTAGAGCAAGCCATATATCCACTGTTTCAGTCATTTTTGCATACTTCGACAGCCAAGAGAAGGGCTGCTCGCAAACTTCTGTGTTAATCGGTAGGTGAAAAACAAAGTGGTCATATGACAACATCAAAACGTTTGTATATCGCTTAATGCTATATTGCGTACAACATTGAGTTAGCCGAATAGGTGTATAGGAAGTAGAAAAACCCAGAAAAAGACGCCTCATATATGGCTCATTAAGATGAAAAATTTCAAACAAAAATCCATAGAAGAGATGACGTTGTCGAGGTTTCCGTAAAAAAATAAATAAATAAATAAACGAAGATAAAGGACTGACGGGGACTTCGTGACAGAGAAAACGTAGGCTTTTTTATGCTCGGATATTCAAACAGATGGCAGTGAAACAAGGCTAACATCTTCTAGTCACAGAATTGTTGTCTAAATGTGAAAAAGCATTTAAAAAGATGTAAAACGAGTTGCAGGAATAAAACCAACTAATACTCCCACTGCGCTTTATTCTCATTTCATACATATGACTGCGGGCAAATCTGTCAGACTATTTCACACTTCCACACGTTTGAGAAGTGTAGAACTTAGTAAAGAATGACATTAAGGGTTCGTGCCTAGGGAAGAAGTGTGACATTATCCTGACTTTGTCAGACGTTTCCACACTTCCACACCTCTGAGAAGTGTGGAACTAAGTAAAGAATGACAAAGGGTTCGTGACTGGCGGAAAAGTGCGACAATATCCTTAGTTTGTCAGACTTTTCCACACTTCCACACCTCTGAGAAGTGTAGAACTAAGTAAAGAATGACAGAGCTTTAGTGACCAGGGGAAAAGTGTGACATTATCCTTAGTTTGTCAGACTTTTCCACACTTCCACACCTCTGAGAAGTGTAGAACTAAGTAAAGAATGACAGAGGTTTCGTGACCAGGGGAAAAGTATGACATTATCCTTACTTTGTCAGACTTTTCCACACTTCAACAGCTCTGAGAAGTGTAGAACTAAGGATGAAAAAGGAAAGTAGGGATCTTGTGGCCAGCGCTGGATATTTGTGCCGTGTGTAAGCCCCTCCAAAAATAAGCCCCCCCCC
Organism: Porites divaricata; assembly: GCA_038088405.1. Classification (NCBI taxonomy): domain Eukaryota; kingdom Metazoa; phylum Cnidaria; class Anthozoa; order Scleractinia; family Poritidae; genus Porites; species Porites divaricata. The sequence goes on from JBBMOI010000002.1 coordinate 51,087,466, forward strand.
CCCCTAAACGGTAACGCAAAACACCCTCCGTTAAGTTGCCCCTCCAAATATAAGCCCTCCGGGGGGCTTTTACTTCCAACTATAAGGCTAGCCCAACCAATTTTGAAACGCAAATTTCCCTCCGTAGATAAACCCCTCCGAATATAAGCCCCTCCAAAAATAAGCCCCTCAAAAAGGGCCTTTGAAAAATACAAGGCCCGGGGCTTATTTTCTGAATTTTACGGTAGCTTCAAAACCACTTGGCTATAATGAATTAATGCTTAGTAGGAAGTTTTTTTATACTGGTGCCTGAGACCAGGATAACCTTAACATCAATGTTGATAAGTGAAATCGGTCTCCAATATTCTAAAAGCTAACAGTCCTTTCCTTTTTTCAATGAAAGTGATCTTGGCTTGTTTCTTTGCATCTCAAGTAGGCAAAGCACCACAAGCAATGAAAGCAACGCAAGAAAGTAAAGCACCAGAAGCACGTAAAGCACCTCAAGAAAGTAAAGTACCTTAAACATACATTAAAAGCACCCTATGATAGCAAGCTCAATATACACATACGGTTCACTATAATAATTACTTATGAAGTACCTAACTGTAGAAATTGGAAAGCCGCTGACCATATTCTCACTTTGTACGACTTGAAAGAAAGCTACGACATGTTGCTGTCGGGTACGACATGACAGCATCCGGGCTGTAATATAAGGCCGCGGTGTACGACATAACAATTTCCTAGATACAATGTATGGTTACTGGGTACGATACAATATCATTCAGGTTACGATATAAGGTTACCGAGTACGAAACAATAGCATACAAGTTACGATTTATGGCTACCGAGTACGATACATTACTATTCTGGTTACGATATAAGGTTACCGAGTACTACAATACAGTGTTCCGGTTACAATACAACATCACCGAGTACGACATAACAGCATACCGGGTACGGTAAGACAGTATACAGGCAAATTCGATAAAATTCACCTTATAGTACGATCCAATAACATTTTTGTCCAATATTCCCCTCCATAGATAGTCATGGTTTTGACGGGCGCAACTCGAGCCTTCCCTATAAGGAATGCGCAATGGACGTCACCTCTCTCGTTTTCCATTCTAAGGTAAGATACTTGACCATAACCAGTCGAACTTGCGTCAGAGAAACTGTGGATCTGTCTCGACACGATGGCGCCAAAGTTGTTGGGCTTCAGACATCGTTCCATAGAGAAACGCTCAAGTTCGGGCAACTGGCCTCTCCACTTTTCCCAACGTACGCGGAACTCTTCGCAAATCTCGTCGTCCCAACCTAGCTTCGTTCGGCACAAATCCTGCAAAATCTTCTTCCCGACTAACAGGAAGGGCGCGGCCATACCCAGGGGGTCGTAGATTGAAGATATGGTTGACAGTATTCCCTTCTTGTTAGTGGGTTGTCTTTAATGACGATTCTGAAACCGAACATGTCCGATTCAATTGCCCACTGGACACCAAGAGCTCTCTCCACTGGATAGTAGTCACTTCCTAGTTCTAACGATTTAACTCCTGTGGCGTGCGCTTCTTCCGGGATACTTTCGAGAACGGTCTTGCTGTTGCTGACGAACTTGGCCAAATTAAACCCTCCAATAGCGCAAGCATGGCGAACATCAGGTATCCTTTAGATAGCTGTATCTTCCTTTTCTTCGGAGCGCAGACAGTCGTCAACGTAAAAGTTCTTTCGCAGAACATTTGCGGCCTCTGCCCCAACGATCTTTTCTGAGTCTTTTGCTGCTTTTCGCAGCGCGAACTTCTAGCAACTTGGCGATGACACTGCGCCGAACAAGAGGACATTCATTTGGTCTGTATTCCTCAAGGTCTTGTGATAGATCTCTATTAGGCCACCACGAGAAGCGAAGAAAGTCTCGCTGGCCTTTTAGTACGCGGAATTGGAGAAACATTGCGTCAATGTCCCCCATAAACGCAACACGCCCTTGGCAAATCTTGTAAGGACCCAACAAGTCGACTTTTCAGGTCAGGCCCTTGTAGCAGCTTGTCGTTGAGCGATACTCCTCCAAATCTAGCGCTACAGTCGAATACCAACCTTATCTTGTTTGGCGTCTTGGCATTGTAGACTCCACGATGGGGTATGTACCAGACTTGACCCGCCTTTGCAGCAACAAGATGAGACGGTACCTGCCGAGCAAATCCCTTGGCAATGATGCTGCTCATAAAGTTAGCATAGTCCTTGTAAAACTTCTCATTCTTAATAAGCTTCTTCCTTAACCATAATGCTCTTTGAAGGAGTTGCTCTCTATTCTCGGAAAGCCATTGGCTGTCAACGCGGAAAGGAAGGGGAATCTCATGGTGATGATCTTCTGTGTGACGAATTCCCTGACTAGAAACTTTGTGTCTTCTCTTGAATATTCTTCCTCCTTGTCTTCCGTTGGTTCACTGAAGTCCAGCTCGAACATCTTGTTGAGTGCTTGTGGAGTGACAATCTCTCTAACTCTGCTCTCTACCATGAAGTGATGATCGAGGTGTCTACCTGAACCGACTTCCGTAGACGCGATTCTATGACAACTGACATTTGGGTGCTCTGTGCCGCACATATACAGAGGGCCCACTATTGCCCATCCTGCAAACGTCCTGATCGTGAAGGGACCACCATCTTCACTAGCTAATACGTCTATTGGTTCAAGAGCTTTTGGGAAGTTTGAGCCGATCAGAAGACCAATCCTGACTTTAGGTGACTGTGTAGGCAGCTCTTTGGCTATGCTTCTAAGATGTTTCCAACGATGGGCAAGTTCAGGCGTAGGCACATTTTGGGGTGTGGAGAGGTCCTCCTTAGTGAATATCTTCGGTAGCTGTATGGGATTTTCGCCTTTTACGTCCGTGACGATTAATCCATTTAAGACCGTAGAGGCGTGGAACTTTGCACCATGGATCGTCTTAACCATGAGCTGTGTATTCACACTCTTTAACCCCAAGGTGGTCGCGATTTCGTCAAGAACAAACGAACCAGTACTGCAGGTGTCAAGCATAGCGTAAGTAAGGACTTCTCTTTCAGCAGATTTCAGCCTAACGGGAACGACGGGAACGGCGGTTACTGATTCCTTGGTACCTACAGCATTGCAGAGGGCTGCTTCCACCTCCGTGTGAGCATTTGATACTTTCTCTTTTGGTTGCGGAGGAGGGGAGCTGACTTGCTTGTAAGCCTCCTGATTGAGGGCGAGGCTATCATCATGTAGACCCGTTGGATGTCAACGTAAGCAGCTCTTACAGGTCCTTCGCTGAGCACAGCCGTTAGATCTATGTCCAGGACTGTAGCAGGCAAAACAGAGTGATTTGTTCTTTAGGAAATCCTTCGTTTATGACAAGGATTTGTTCAAGTATTCTTGACAGTCGTCCAAATCATGATTCTTGTCACAGAACTTACAGAGGCTATTGGGAGTGCATGAGCCAGACTATTGGCCAGCGGTCACATCTGTCGCGTGACTGGAGGCGTGATGTGAAGTATCATTATGGTTCCCAGACGTTTTAGACTTTGCCAAAGCCTCTACCTTTGCCTTTACTGGAACGGTCAGGTCGATCTAAAGAACCATCCAAACGACGGAGCGCCTCCCGAGAAAAGACTGGGTCGGTCGTAATTCCCGCTTCTGCATTAACGAAGTTCACGAAGTCGGCGAAGGAAGGGATCACTCCACCTGCTACTCTTCTTCTATTTGCTTCTCGGGGCCATCGGTCTTGAGGCGTAAATGGAAGCTTGGTTACCATGCTTTGCAAGTTGTGAAGATGGTTGAGGATATACAGATAGGTAAGGGTCGACATCGCGCTCCGACACTGACTAAGGAAGATGGAGAATCTGTCTAATGCCAGCTCGTCCCCTTGTCGGATGCAGGGCCACTCGTTGATTCTCTTAAGATGGGCGTTGGATATCTATGTATGGGTCCCCATAATTCTCATTAAGGAGTCTTTTGGCCTCTAGGTACTCGCTGTGTCTATCAAGGTGGAGACAACCTTTGATCAGGTCCTTGGGTTCTCCGTGTAAATACTGCTCTAAGTATTGTAGACGCACATCATTCGAGCTGACCTTAGCCTCTACTTGCGATTCAAAACATCTTATAAAGGTAAAGTACTCCATAGGATCGCCACAGAATTTGGTCAGTGTAAGAGAAGGCAGTAAACTCTGTTGTTGTCGCTCCGCTAGTAATTCCGTTAATCCGTTCTGTTGCGGAAGGACTTCACAAAACTGCTTAGTGCTTTGATGTGTGTAGGCCATATATGGAAGTTCACATGCGTAAGTCTTGTTTTGGTTGTCCTAATGGCTCTGTATCTTGTTTAATTTCGGCGAAGTGAAACTCAGATGCTAAAGGATTCCGACTTGGCTGCTGCATTCGCTTAGGAGGAGTTTGTATCATAGGAGCGTCATATAAATCAGCAGTGTACCTCACTTTAGTCATAATGTTCGACGTGACGGTTGGAGAAGAAACGGCCCAGAAAAATTAGATCCTTGTACAGAAGAAGATTTCGAAGGCAACACTTGACGAACAGTTAAATTCGCATCGCTAACACCACTTTCAATTTCAGCAAACACGCCCTCACGCACTCGAGCAACTGTCAACTGCTCTTCGAGGCGCAACTTCTCGACTCTCATCTCCAGCTCTTTCCTTTTTTCGAACATAGCAACTCTGGCGGCTTTGGCTTTCTCTTTCGCTCTGTTTGAGGTAATCGATCGGCCGAAAGATCCAGCAGCAGTCACTCAGCTGAAGCCGAAGAATATGTCAGATTTGTAGCCATAAATGCGACCCCCTGTGCCATGACTACACGAGAAGTGGAAGAAGCCTCAGCAATCGATGAAGAACTCTGTGCAGTCAAGGAATGCTTAAACGGGAAACCGTGGGATCAGCTAGCTTACAAGAAATACCTCCCATGTAGTAGTGAACTGTGCAGCATCGGATAACTGATGCTAAGAAGGACAAGAATCGTTATCCCGAAGAAACTCAGACCCAGGGTGTTGTCTCTCGCTCACGAAGGTCATCTGGGCATCGTTGGAACCAAACAGAAGTCGCGCAGTAAAGTGTGGTGACCTGGTATGGAAAAGGATGCTGAAAAACACTGCAAAACCTGCTATGGATGTCAGTTAGTCAGCCATCCCAGCCCGCCAGAGCCCACCAGGAGCACAGCATTGCCGACTGGACCATGGAGAGATTTGGCACTTGATTTGCTCGGACCACTCCCCACTGGTGAGTCCATTCTGGTAGTTGTTGACTACTATAGTCGCTACTACGAGATAGCCATCAAGAGATCCACAGTTGCCTCTAAAGTCATCTCGAGTCTAGAAGAGATATCTGCAAGACATGGTCTACCTGAGAGCTTGACATCTGACAATGGACCACAGTTCGTAGCAACAGAGTTTATAGAGTACATGGAGCAGCAGGGAGCCAGACACCACAGGGTAACAGCAAAATGGCCCTAGGCAAATGGAGAAGTTGAGCGCCAAAATAGATCGCTTCTGAAAAGGCTCCAAATCGCACATGCTGAAAAGAAGGACTGGAAGAAAGAGCTGAATGTTTGTCTTGCAGCGTACAGAAGCATACCTCACTCAACGACTGGTGTAAGCCCTGCCGAGTTGCTCTTCGGACGGAAAATACGCACGAAGCTTCCTGAGCTGAGAGACGTACATGTCGAACAAGAAGTGCGTGATAGAGACAATGAAGAGTAAGAGCAAAGCGTACGCTGACATGCAAAGGAATACGAGGTAGTCAGAGGTACTTCCTGGAGATCAAGTGCTAGTGCAACAAGAGTGGAAAAACAAGCTCACAACCCGTTTTGAACCACGTCCGTACACTGTAGTAAACACGCATGGGAACAGCTTGATCGTGCAATCTCCAGGAGGAGCCCAATACTCCGGCAATACGTCTCATGTAAAGAAACTGTTGAGAATGGTGATACACATGATGATACACCAAGTATACCGGACGTGGTGATGACCGGAGAGCCCCACAAACAGGATAAACTGACCCCGCAGCAGAGTGGAGTGTGGTGATAACGGAACCAAATGTTGTTGAGCCTGAAGTTCCACTTACGAGGTCCCAGAGACACAGAGTGGGCCCAAGTTATCTCAAGGACTATTGTACTTAAACTTTAGAGACACTGAAATCTCAGAGACATTGTTGCTAGTCCATGTTTAAGTCTATTGGACCAATTATTATTTTGTTTCTACTTCTGCTAAATGTCATTGTTTTCTATCTAAATGGGGAGGGATGTGGTATATTAGGACCCAGATTCCCTCTAAGGAAATATGTGTAATAATAGAGAACTTAAGAACTACGACGAAGTTCACGACGACAACGTCTGTTGACTGGGAAAAGAGTGGAACGAGAACGTCAGTTTCGGCGGGAAAAAGGAAACTTAAGATGCAGTCGGTCGGTAGGTCGACGACGACGACACTGAATGTAAACACAAATGTAAAACTGTAATGTCCGCTCGCAACAAACTTTTCCGTATTGGCGTCTTTTAAAACAACGCAAGATCTTATTTTTTAAGCCGTACGTCTAATTTCATTGACGATGAAGAATTTTTTGTGTTGTCTGACCTTTTCGAGTGGAAAACCTGCTTTCCGCACGAAGATTATTCAGCTTTCAACTGAATGAGATGACCGAGTCCGAGTATCTGTCAGAGTTTAGATTTGGAAAAAGAGACATGTTGATGTGATAGCTGTTTTCCATAAAAAGTCTATTTCCTCTATATTAAACACATTAGATTTGCCTTAGATTTATCACTTACGAGTTCGCTCGCTCGGCCTCCACAGCTGTTGTCATTCTTCGAAGTAAAAACAATTCATTAGTCGAATGTTCAATCAACATCGCTTGTTAGGAGAAAAAAAGAACGATACCTGGATTTACGAGAATAAAGAAATGCAAAGGAAATAAAAAATCGCTCAAAACAGTGGATTTAAACCTGCCGCAGCTTGTGGATTGCAGGACGACTTGATTCTACTTTGTTTGGCGTCGTCGACGACACCACGCGACGACGAAATTTACTAGTCGGGCTTGCGCAGTACACTGTAACTCACTTCCGATCGTCGTCGTGGCTCTTAAGTTCCCTATTGGCGCGATAACGCCAATGTTGAGTGCCGAATTAGGCACCATAAACTAGGGAGGTCAGGGGGCATGCAATCTACTGCAATCTAAACACTAAAATTGGGAAAACACCAGGATTTCATTGTGGTCGACAAAGTAAGAAAAACTTAGTGAACTTTTCCAGCTTAGCAAAAAAACGTTTCTTACTTTCGTAGAAAATTGTCAATTGTCCGTTTGTTTTTTAGTCGCGTTCAATACATTTTTTGAGAAAGTTTTAATTGACACTAAATTTTCCAAAACGATTTTTCCCTGTCATTTGATGCTGAAACAAACTGATTTCCAATATCTGCCATATTCAATTTGTCAATTATTTCCTTGTGAACGTGGAGAATCATGCAGTGATTCAATCTTTCCTGCGACATAGTTGTTCGAAGATACGTCTTGAGTGTTCTAAGAGTAGAGGCCGAGCGTTCACTCACTGCATTCGTGGCACGTACAACAAGAAATAACTTCACAAGGTTAAAAACGTCTATGAAATAATAAACAGCTGTACTGGGGAGGTTAAATGCATCCACACTTCTACGAATGATGGCTAATTCAACAATCGATTTCTGTCAAGGTCGAACAAGGAAATACTTTCCAGTTCCAAAGGTGAAATTCAAAAGATTGTAGGATCTTGATTTATTTACAAAATCACAGAATATTTTTTTACGAATTCTAATACCGGTACATCAAGTCGCCTCATGCAGTATAATCAACCGGTCCAAAGATCTTAGCGTGCCATACTAAAGTATATCTCAGCCCGTGCCGCGAGTTCTCACAAAGTTGGAAGTTGGTAGCGCAAATACCCTACCTACCTGCAGCGCCGCCCTTGAAAAGACATCTCCTATCGCGCGCAGGCTAGGTCATTTAGGACATATAAGGGAACGACTTTAAGTCCTTTAGGACCTTTTAAACAAGTTCATTTGAAAATCTAGTGGCTTTTAAATAGGACCTTCAATGTAACCAATTTCCCCCCCAGATTTTTTGTTTACAAGTGAGCGTCCACATTATTCACGGGCATTGTTTTCAAGTTTCATATGCACGTGCAAATTTAGCAAAAAGATAGCATTTGCAGCAAAAAGGACCCTCGGTTAAATCTCCGGAATATGCTAATGCCGGGGAAAAAAATTAGTGATATATTATAACATCACAGCAACTCTTTGTAAGAGTTTCTGTGATGTTACAAGCCCAGTAAGATAATTAATTGTTGCATCCTACAAGATGAGCCGTGACGTTCACCGTCTCGGCCCTCACTGCTATCTGTGATACAAGCCAATTATTACCATATTCCGGATATTTCTTCCGAGAGTAATCGAGAGTTCTTTTTGATGCAAATTTACTACTTTTTGCTAAATGTGCACGTGCATATGAAACTTGAAAACAATGCCAGTGAATAATGAGGCATCCTCGGAGACCCAGGGGCAGATAGTGGGGATGAGGAAAAGTATAAACGGGCGGAAGAATATATGGCACGAAGAAAAGTAAAGAACGGCGAGAAGAGCCCCTGGGGACAATGGTTGTTTACCATTTACCACAAATTCCCAGAAATTCCGGTTGGGATGTAAATGGTGAACAATTTTTTGGTTCGTCCCACTGGAAAATTCCCGGGACAAACGGAAATCCTGAAAAGGTAGTCCCGTTTCCCGACTGGGACGTTCCGAATGGAAATTCGTTTACCATCTACAAGTTTCTTGAGTTTCGTACCATTTTCATGTTGTAACTAGAATCCAGTCTAGCGCGGCGCGACAATCCAGAAATTTTAGGCAAATGGTAAACGATACGTACCTTTCTTACCGGTCGAAAATTCCCAACCAAAATTTCCGGAATTTTTTTATAAATGGTACACAACCATTGTTCCCAGGGGCTCTTCTCGCCGTTCTTTACTTTTCTTCGTGCCATATATTTTTCCGCCCGTTTAGACTTTTCCTCGTCCACACTATCTGCCCCTGGGTCTCCGAGGATGATAATGAGGACGCTCGCTTGTAAACACAAAATCTGGGGGAAAAATTGGTCATATTTGAGGTCCTATTTGAATGGCTTCCCTGTTTTCAATGTCTTGAAACTTGCAGGGTACATTTATTGACAATTGGTCTTGGGATTATCAAATTTATAAAAAAACTTTATCGAGCCGTTTTTTGAAAGATGCGAAATTTGTAGGCATGGACCAAATTACGTGCAAAAACTGTAACAAAAGCCGCTGAATGCAAGTTAATAAAATTCTTCTTACTCACGATCGCCCAGAGCAATTTCCCTCTTTTTTTGTAGGAGGTTTTCAATGGAATCAAACCACTATAAGATGAAGTCGCGTTTTCAAAACTTATCGTTTTCTTAAAAAATTAGCTACCGTAAATCCTCTATTAAGCCCCCCCCCCTTTTCGGAGGAGGAAAGTTAATAAGCCCCCCCTCTCTATTACAACGAATGTAACCGTAACGATCAGGCATGGAGGAGATAGGAGAAGTAACATGTCGCGAGTCACCCCACCTAGAATGTAAACGTGATCACATTAAAATGAGAGATTGTATGGACAGGCGGGTTAACCCACCTAGGCAGGTTACCTCACCTACAGGCCCTAAAAGTGCTAAACGACCACAGGTCTCAGTATGACTAAAGTGTCTCCTCTCGTTGAAGTTTATCATCAATGCATGATGGGTTCAGAAGTCCTGTTAGCTAGCGAATAATATTTATATTAATAAAGCTCGGAGATACCACATAAAAATATAAAACCTTCGTTTTTACGCTGGTTTACCTGCGCAATAAACCTTCCTAAAAGGATTAGTTGAAGGACGAAGGGTTGACTGCGCGCGCGGCAGATAGATCATAACGCCTTGGGCAAAACTTTTCAAGATAAGAATTTGACTATCTGTCTGTGATATCCGGCGTGTAAGGACATAACTAGAATCAGGACCTCTATAATTCAGCTACACTAAGGGTGCATTCTTATTCTGGTATAGGAAATTTGTTCAATTGACTAGACTTACCCACAAGTCGAGCTTAAAATTTTTCTCGAGCGCGAAGCGCGAGCTAGAAATATTTTATGTTTTCAGCGGCAAAGCGAGCGAGAGAGGAGGAAGACCGGAAACGAGAAGTGAAGGACTTTGAGGAAGTCTATCCATTGACCTGCTAATCCAATTTCGAAATACGTTCAAGATATTCCAAACATTCTGCTACAAGGAACAGAATGCGTGGTTAAATATAACGGAATGAAAATGTCACTTTTCTCGCCATGCGTTTGGTTTTCAAAACAAAAAAGAACAAGGCGGACGCCGTAGGTAACAATAAACGACATTAAATCAGTAAGAGAAACGAGGCACTCTGTTGTAGAGAGGTTACCATTAGAGCAGAGAACGCGAATGTTTTTGGCATATTGCCATACAACGACCAGGATATTGAAGTTAGGCATATATAGCTGTGATGCGTATAGTCTCTCCACGCAGGTCACATAATGTTATCCTCCAAAACGCAAGGTAAAATATCTCCCATACGTCAATTTCCGTCAGTGCAATTTTCCCCTTTTTACGTGCCGCAGCAATATGTTTGTTCGGTGACACCGTGTTTGTTATCCTGATCACATCGCTAGTAATTCACCATTCTGAAAACAGAAAAAAGGTGTATTTTTGGATAGAAACTAATCCAGACTAATTCAGAATGCAGTCCTATTCCAGAATACTAACAACTGAACGCACCCAAAGCAAACTACGCTTTAAACGCTTGTTACAAGACGAATTTACGTTTTCTATCAACCCATTCGTTCCGCTTACCTACAATGATAAAGTCTGTTCTCTATATACAAAAAATACATATGTTTACAAATTAATTAACATCTCTTGTATCTAATATAAACACAAATCGCGATGCTTTAAATTTTGACAAACTGGCTCCATAATTTTTAAGGACGAACCCTTTAGCCCTGGCAATACAACATCAAAATCTTATCACCTTATGAATATCATTGCTATTATTAAGAGGATCTGAGGTACTATAATTACGAAAGGAGTCCCTTGCTTTCCCCGGTGTTGAACCAGGTTTCTTTAACATACAGCACCTATTGTAGCAGTTTAATTGGCCCCCAGCCGGCCGAGGATACTAACTAATACTTTGTAGACTGCAGGGTCATCCCTGTAATATATATCTCTTTATTATACATTCAAAATATTTCGCCTTTCCTGATTGACTCAAAACTCCCGGCTAATTCTTCATAGGTAGCTGGCCTTGACCCTATTGGGAAGATGCCAGCAATATGAATATATTGCCCACGAAGCCTCGTTTCCAGGCGCGGCAGCCTTGCTTTTTATTCCTGAGTGAGCTAAAAGATGGCGTTCTCAAGGTTAGACGATGAATTTTGGACTAAAACTGAACGAAAGAAATTCTAGAATACACAAAACACGTTGCTTGATGAATGTTATCTACTTTTTGAAACGTATCTACAAGAAAAAAAGACATCTTTTTTAGTATTTACCAAATCAGTGAAAAGCAATTTTCGCACGTTTTTATTGGCTCCCGTAACTCGGAATATCCTTGGCTATTCACTGTTTTGCGACCGCAGCCAAGATGGCTTATCCTTGCAAGCAGTCGTACAAAGAAATACCAGAAAAGCGACGAACTTTGGCTTGTCGGTGTTTACTGGTAGGTACAAAATTATTTTCATGCTCAATTTGCAACAAAAGTCGTAAAAAACTCTTCACAAAATCCCCGAAATGTTTGTAAATTGTAAACAGAGTTCCTACTAAGCGATCTTTTTAATTTACAAAAAGTTATTTTTTTTGCATTTTTATCCAACTGATTTGGTAAATACTAAAACAACTATCCCCCTAAGGGTCGGTGAACGGCGCTAGATATATACCTCGACGCTTCGCGTCTCCATTTTTTTCGCCACTATTCACCTCCCCTTCGGGGGATAGTTGTATAATATCTTGAAACCCTGCCGAGAAATAGGCCAGAGTTTCGACGAAAGTCTACGAGGAGATAAGCTTGATAATATTTTGAGTGAATAGTAAAAGAATTAATGAATTCAGGTTTCGTATCATGTGAACAATTATGCAGATCTTGAAGGCTGTTTTCCTCGATTTGTATAACTCCTCACATCATACTCATTCAATAAATGTTAAATAGTAGATGCATTAAGAACAAACGAGGTACAATTTGATGACATGATGAAATGATGATCAAGGTCTTCGAGGCCTCGCGCAGAGCAACCGACTACTGTACTTCTTAAACGCTTGTAAGATACTCTACAATTTCAAGGGGTCCACCATTCTGTACAAGACCAGCTGTGAGAAAAAAGGAATTTCACCATAAATATTCAAGAAAGCACTATGTTTAGTTTTACGCTAGGGTGGTTGTGTAGTGAATTATCCTGAATACAAACTGCCAGGTACAGGGTAAGACCTTACTCCTTACAGTGGTGTTAAAGAGAGTTAAAACTACTGCTCCAATAAATTTCACAAGTGTTGGTTTTCCACGTGAAAGACAGATATGAAATTTAGAGTCCAGAACTGGAACATTCACCACAAATAAAAAACCTTAAAATCAACTTAAAATAATTTCAGGCAAGGGAATCTATTCCTTCTATCCACCACAATGTCAATGGAATTTGTTGGGGGCCCACCTCCTTTCTTCCTTGCCTGTCCCGATCCACTCATGTTACACTTTCCCCCAGATTTTACCATGCAAATTTTAATCCAGAATCAGTTGACAATAATTATTCATTAACACAATACAAAGGACTGTTCTTAGCATAATATTCGCGACAGTCCCTTTCACGCTCGCTGAATAAGAGACGGAGAAATGGAACCGCGCTTGAGTGAGTTGGAAGTGGAAAGGACAGGAGACGGAGGGAGGGAAAAGAGAAGCGCGGCCGCATAAGGTGGGATACGTGAAAGGGAGAGACAAACAATTCACGGCTGCCAGCAGCCAAAGGCTTCTTACGCGAACTGGGCAAAAATGAGATGCGGAGTTCTTATTTATACTCGCGTTGCAAGGGACTGTCGCGAATAGCACACTATTCGCGACAGTCCCTTTCACGCTCACTGAATAAGGGTCTGTTTACATGGAGGGAGGAAGATCCTAGAGGGCGGATCATCCTAGCACCATGTAAACTGCTTTCGCTAGGAAGATCCTAGTACTAGGGACAAAGGCGACAAAAATGGCGGCGGGTCGTTCATTGGCTAATTATGGCAATAAAGGCCGACCATTTCGTTTGGAGTAATCCACGAGCAGATTATTGTGTTAATTCACCTGAAAGGTAGTGATTTACGCCTGTAAAGAGAGCAGAAGGACGGAAATTGCATTTTTGATTTTGTCGTCCGCCATTTTTAATTCCTTCTCTACCGTTGTCTACTTGGACAACTCACGGACCGAGATTTCTGCATGTAAACCCAACGTAAAGTTATTTCACCTTCTCTGATCCTCCCGGTACTAGGATCTTCCTCCCTCCATGTAAACAGCCCAGCCCCTAAGAGACGGAGAAATGGAACCGCTCCAAGAAATTGAACGTTAGATACGTCCTAAAGAACCCAGACACTGCCAAAACTCAAAGAAGAGAAACTCAGTTCTCCAACACTGAAGGTGAAGGGGTGGAATAAAAGTGCTCATAAACTCAGAGTATAGTGAAAAAAACTAGACTGCTGATACTTATTGAGAGCTGGGCAAGAAGGTATTTCAGGGAATACTAAAAGGCCTGCGTGGTAAAACACGAATAGGCTGCCAGCCCTTGAGGGGCAACAAGGAAATAAACTGGAGATGAAGGTCCAAGGTAAAAGGGAAAACCTAAGGCGCAGAGATGACGCGAGAAAAAAACGCCCAAGGGATGGCAGCCTGAGCGTCAGTAATCCGACTAGGGCATTAGACACTCTTTCAGGCTACCACGGAAGCGCAGGAAGGAAAACATATGAAATGGCAGGGTGGCAAAGGAGAGGAACGAATAGCACACGTAAACTAAAGAACAGAAAAACAACTAGGAAAACAAGGAAGCACATACACTGGGACAAGGGAGTAAACCCGCAGAACTGGAGGCCGCCTGGCGAAACACGCGTACCAAATTACACAAAAATGCAAAGGAAAACACAATCATTCAAAATCTACAGGGGCCGAGGAAATAACACCACTGTAAACAGTGTAAAATAAAACACGCCGAACAATTGACCAAATAAAGCACAAATGCAACAAAAGTGAACCAACTTTACGGGAATCGAAGGAAGATTAAATTAGTGAGGGAAAGAACGCAGAACACAAAATTAAAACTGAATAATACAAAGCAACAAATTAAGAGTGCAAATTCGAGGGGAGGCGGGAAAAAAATCACTAACCGGAGCTTGTTGGGAAAAGCACGCATAACAAAAGTAAACTGAATAAAATAAAAAAAAAAAGGGTTAGGGTTAGGAACAAAAGGGTGCAAACTTGAGGGGAGCCGAAGGGAAAAGCACTGCACAAACACGCAAAGCAAAATTACTGAATAAAGCAAAATAAACACAACCATGCAACAAAATTTACGGGAGCCGAGGGTATAGCACTGCAGAACCCGATGTTTGTGAGGCAAGGCACGTAAAACAAATATCACTGAATAAAGCAAAATTAAACACAAGCGTGCAACAAACTTTACGAGAGCCGAGGGAATAGTACTGCACAAACCCGATGTTTGTGAGGCAAAGCACGCAAAACAAAAATTACTGAATAAAGCAAAATTAAACAAAAGCGTGCAACAAACTTTATGGGAGCCGAGGGAATAGCACTGCACAAACCCGCTGTTTGTGAGGCAAAACACGCAAAAAAAATTACTGAATAAAGGAAAATACTACACAAGCGTATGAAAAACTTTATGGGAGCCGAGGGAATAGCACTGCACAAACCTGGTGTTTGTGAGGCAAAACACGCAAGAAATATATTACTAACAACGAGAGCGTGCAACAAACTACGGGAGCCGAAGGGAAAGTACTAAAACTTTACGGGGGGCCGAGGGAAGAACACTGCACAAACCGCAAATAGCGAGGCAAAGCAGGGATAACACCGCTACTGGATAAAACAAAAGCAAAACATTACGTGTAAAACCTTACGGGAGCCAATGGAAGGGCACTAAACAAACTGGGAGTATAGCGCCAGCGAAACACAGGCGAGGGAAAGTCAGTCATGCGCACTGTACCGGCGATTGGGCTGTTTGAAGCAGAGCTGGAGCTTGTGTAGCATTGGCCGGAGCGGGACCGGTTCGTCAGCCATCTTAATAAAAGAAGAATCGGTTGACGGAGCGAATGGATTCTTACGCGAACTGGACAGAAATGAGATGCGGAGCTCTTATTTATACTCGCGTTGCAAGGGACTGGCGCGAATAGTAAGTTGAAAGTTCAGTAATGCACATTGCAATGACTAACTCGCCAGAACTGTTTTGCAAGAAAAGCCAAAACTAACCTAACACCCAGATTTCTTTCAGCCTTCAGAGTAACATGCACCTAGGAAAGTTAGCACGTACGATGTTAAACTACATGTAAGTGGCAGTGGTTTTATGTTATGCGGCAGAAACAAATCGAGAAAAAAAAAACAACTTAGTCTGGCAACTGCCCGCAGGCTCAGGATTATAAAAAGAAAATCGAGAAGCACTAGCATATACGATACAAAGTACAAGCCAACTAGACAATCACTGCTCTTAGACTGGAGAAAATTAATTTCATTTAAAATTTAAAATTAAAAGCTACAATTATTATAATTTTTAAAGGTATGTTACATGTAAGGCTCAAAGTCCAGGAATTACAAAAAGCAACCAGAAATTAATTTTTATGTGCAATGCTCTTGTTAAACATAATGGATAAGAAAGCGTACTTTACATAGAGCAGTCTATGATGTAAATAATGCTCTTGGTTAAGTGAGTGAGAAGATTACATGTAGGTCGCGGTAGACCAATATCATTTAAGGTTGGCCATACTTCCTATCAAATAAAAAAAATCACAAACCTTGATTTACAGTATCTCCAGAAGAATTCATCTTGAAAAATAAGAATATAGGCTGAGAAATAACAGAAAGAAAAAATGTGGAAACAAACCGTGTCACCTAAATTTATTAATTACCCAGGGTTGGTACTCTTTTGAGCTCTTCAAATTCCATGACTTTCCATGACCCCTTTAAAGTTTTCCGAGACCTTAGGCTTAACAGTCAATTTCAAAAATATTAAAAACTTTCCTTGGTTTCGGGTATTTTTGGACCTTAAACAGTTCAACAGACACACTCTGGTGTCCACCAAAATGCGTACCGTTTGCGCTGATTAATTACTCCTCTTTACCTTACATTGCCCTTGCCTTGTCACTTGCGGTAACTAATCTATCAAACAGAATTTTAATTTTCCATGACTTTCCAGGTTTTCCATGACCTGTAGGAACTCTGTTACCGCCAACCTCTTTAGCGAGAGAGGAAGACGGGTAGGAAAGAGAACCTGGGAACGAGGTTGTTTTCCCCCTCAATTCAAGTAACGTAAACAAAATCAGACTTTTGCTTTTTCAGATGGCTTTTTCAGGTCGCGTACGTGACCAGCCTGGGGGGCCTGTGCCAGAAGCCAGTCTCACTTAAGATTTTTGGATGTAAATATGCTCGCAGTCAATCGATTCAGAAAGAAAACCAAACTAATACTCAGAACACGAATAAAGTGTGATGTGGAACACTTAAAGCCCGGGAGAAATCCTGTCACGTTTTAGCAAGGGAAGAGTATGAATGCAAGAGAAAGTAAAAGATGCCGTAATTGAAGCGATACGTTTCTCAGAATATTTCAAGCAATTCCTGGAACTGTACGGTATATAAAGTCGGTGTTTTGGCTAAATTTGTATTCATCAAGGCTTTGTTGTATTAATTCTAATTAAAATTGATAAATTGCTTTAGTTATTTTAACGTTTTACTACCACATGTGGTAGTAAAACGTTTTATACACGACGGAAGCAAAGATTGAAAATGATTTGATACACCCGCGAAGCGTTGTGAACCAGTTTAATAATTGAACTAAATTAGAAATTCACTCTTTCACTCACTCCATTGCTCGCGTGCTCTTGACAGGTTCCAGACAAATAATACGCTGATTTATTCTAACGGACTTTTATACAATGTAGCTTGATATGATCTCTTATTGTGGTTCAAAGTTCAGTTTTTATCGATCGCCTTTGTGCCGTATAGAGTGTTTTCACTCACGTGGCCAGCAACTATGCAAATTTATTGAAACAAAAGAAAGCGTTTGCATAAGAAAAGAGTACAACTCCCAGAGGATTGGTTTGGGACACCAACATGGCCGCCGTTTCATTGTTTTGGGACACCAATATGGCCACCGTGACGTCATGTGAAAACACTCTATAGAGTTACAAACACAGTTATTTGACACGGTTAATGTCAAACGTCAACAATCGAAATAAACTGCAACTGATTCAGATTATTTGAAATGCCATGCTTTACTCGCAGCACTTCACTTTCCATTGGAAACGACTAGTTTTTTGAAAAGTAAATGCAGTTGTTGCGATTCTATAAGGAGACTTTAAAGGGGCAACCTGATGTGCACTGCATTAGTAGCATGGGGCGCAGTGGTTACTTCTGTTTTTTGCGGGGGAATCTAATTATCTTGCGGGGGCATAAATTTATGCCAATGACGTCATAACCTTTTGTCTTTATTTCATGAGTAAAATGCAGAGGAATCTCATAAAGATAAGGTCGTGTGCATTTTCGAGGGAAAACAATAAGAATGAAGAGGAGGAGGAGTGAAAAACAATAGAAATGAGGAGGGGGAGTAGTGAAAATAATAAAATTGTGCAGGAGAGAATAAAAACATTGAGGAGGGAAAATAATAAAATTGTGGTGGAGGGGATAAATAAATTTAGGAGGGAAATTAATAAAGTTGTGGCGGAGGAGGCAAATAAAAAATGAAAAGGGAGTTGGGTAGCTAGGTAAAGCATTGTCTTTCGTTTGCCTTGCCCTCATTTGCCAGCCAAAAGAGCTCACTGAACCGGAATGAGGACAATCACAGCAGCAGGAAATAGGACTTGCATAATTACGTTACGTCTCAGTGATTTTAAGTCACAGACAAGTTTGACTTTACTCCTCAGACACTATGAATTAACCAATGAAAACGTTCCTTATTTTCTAACTAACCAATCAAAAACGAAGACGTTTAAGTAACTAGAAAACGTAAACCAACTAAAAATAGCACACGACCTTATCTTTATGAGATTCCTCTCCATTACTCATGAGGTAAAGGCAAAAGGTTATGATGTCATGGGCGTTAATTTATTCCCCCGCAAGATAAAGAGATTCTCCCGCAAAAAACAGGAGTAACTAGTGCGCCCTATACTACTTGCATTGGGATTTTTTTTGGTTTGGTCGGCTTGACCCTTATGCTAAATCTTGCTTACCTTGTGGTCACCCATGCAGGTTTGTTTTCCTATAATGTCATACACCACTGGAAAGCTTTTCCCCTACAATTTAAGACAAACACAAATAATGTTGTATAATGCCAATGCAAGACTCGTTATCATACATCAAAATAATCGGCAACAACGTGTGCATGTGACTGACAAAACAAACATTCTGAATGTGGGTTACACATTTTGAAGTAATTTTACGTATTATAAAAATACTGCTTGCCCCAGGAGCAGTTGATAAGTTGGGGCAAAACTGCAGTAAAGTCATTGATAACAGGAACATCAGCAGTGATCCCTTAGCCCCTCCAACCTTTCCCCTCAGTCCCCATATGACAATTACTGCAGAGACCAACCTCGACTATTAGTGCTTTCCATGAATGACTCAAGAAGATTCTGTCACACCATGATGGACATCTAAATTATTGTTGAAGGAAAAAATTTCTGAAATTAGTGCTATGCTGATAATAATGCATGAATACCAAATGAACACGTGCAGACTATGGGAAGTTGTATTTTGCAGGGTACCGTAACGGTCAACTCATCCAATAATGTAGTGTGAAAAAGCTGTCAGTGGTAGAACCATTGGTCTTACAAAAAAAAGTTATGTACAATGCTAGGTTTAAAAAGGGAAAAGACAGAAAAAAGGAACGAATCAGTAAATTGCATTTTTTGGTACCTTGAATCCCCATAAACAGCTGCCTCTTTAACATTTTCACTGAAAGGATAACTGTTAAAAATACAGCTATAAATATCACATCATAAATATTTATTTCCTCTTTTCTTGATGCACACGTAGGCAAAGGCTTTTTCTTAATGATGAGAAATTTCACATTTAATGTGGTTGTAAAGCTGACTATGATTGATGGACAGTAATTATTCAGAAGTTTGAAAATAGAAAATGTTGATTATAATGGGCTACAGTTACAATGTATCCGACTGATTCATTTAAAATTACTGAAATGCACATGCAAAGAAACACTGCAGTCTTTAACAAACAACACAATTTGTACCTGGGAATAAATGAAATGTTATATTCAAACAATCTGTCCTGAAAGGCATCAAACTCTCTGTTGTATTTTGAAAACTTCTTTCCATTATGATATCGAAAGATACTCTCATCATGAAACTTGAAAATTCTAGGTTCTACTGTAAGAAAAACCTGGAAAAATTAAGAACACATGCAGTTCACCTTTAAGATGTCATTAATAAACATACGCTACATACGCTTACGCTCCACATGTAAATACATAAGGCTGGAAAAAGGTAAAAGGTTTCTCCATTATTGTTTTATCCAGAGCTATATACACTGTAATTATCCTGGTTCCATAATTCCATAATTATTGTGGAACAAGTAGCACAAACTGCAGTACATACCTTGTCAGTCTTTTTTCTGTCTCTAAAGATTATCTTTGATGGACTACTCTCACCATCTTTTCTGATGTGCTGTTGTGGTAGCCCAGCACAAAGAGACTACAAAATAAAAAAGCACAGGAAAAACATTAAAACACTTCAACTAGCTCTACTACATTCATGGCAAAAAATTTACTTAAGAATTGAATATCTTCACTGTAGAGACAATTCAAAATGACTTGTTAAACTATTACTGTTTATTTATTTATTTACATGTATTTATAATTTTTACAGAAACATCTGTTATGGCATGGCTAATTTAAACAGAGTCCTAAAACAACGTCCTTACTGAAACAACATCCAAAAAATTCAAAGAGAATCAATACAGAGATGGCAAACTTCGTGATATTCATTCTGCAAATGTGAGGGAAATAATTAGAGAATTCTCATCAGAGAATCCCTTTTTTACTTGTGGATTATCCACGAATTTTGTGGGGAATCTGTATGCAAATTTGTCAGTCCCTCATAACCAGAAGTTTGATCTAATTAGCCAATCAAGATGGATAGTGTTTCAAACCAATCACAACACAACTTCCACTTAGAAAGCTTTGACATGCATGGCTTGCTTAACTTTTCTATAACATCACTCCCAATCTCATGGTTTTTAGTGAAATATCATTCTAAAATGAAATGTTTCTTTGGTTGAATAAAAAAGGAAATGCTTACTGCTGCTGAATCGTAATTGATTCTCCTCAGGTTAATGCAGAGAACTGCAAGCTGTACAACGCAGTCAGCAAGACACTTTGCGACGGATTTAGCGAGACACTTAACAGGGTTGTCAAAAGTAGCCAGCTGCCAAAATTGCTGCCTACTTGGTTAGTACTGGCTGGCTACACTGCTTGGCATTTCTTTACGGATGGTGTTTTTTAAATAAAATATCCCTGGACTGGCCGCTTACTTTGACAACTCAGCCATCTACTTCAAGATTTTCTGACAACCCTGCTTAATATCGCTTTGTCAGTGCGGCTTTTACCGTCAAAACCATGCCTGTTTTCCTCCAATATATCTTTAAAATCTTCATAAATAAGGCTCTACCAGCTTTAAACATCATCAACCAGCAGAATTTCATGGGCAAAAGTGATAAAGATAATTAATTCAACAATTCTGTTTAAGAGTGGTTCTCAGAGAAAACCGGGCAAAACGTTCAAAATGTCAACGGAAGGGGGTCAACAGAATAAGTTCATACTAACATCATAGATAGGTCTGGTGGAGTAATGGACAAATATACCAAACATAGGTTCTTCACTGCTCTTGTATTAGAGATACGAGCATCACTTTTTTCGACCCTCTCGGACGCCATTTTGATAAGCAAATTTTCACCATTTTCTGAAACTCACAGAACCCCCTGTACTTGCTGTAAAGTATGTTCAGCAGCTGGAGGACATATCAAAAAACTCGAAATACTGCCTAGGTTACATTTTGAAAGGGCAAAAAGTGCTGAACGATATGATGAAACTAGAAAACAAAGCGACGCCATCTTGAAAATTCAGCACTCAGGAGGAACTGGCACTAGTAGCTGCCTTGTCCATAAGGTGATGAATTACCAAATAGATAAAAAACAAAAACAAACAAACCGGGTTATCAGCTACCTACTACAGTCCTATTTCTTCTTCAACTACTTATATTTAAATCTAGCTTGTTTTGTGTCGTCGTTTTTTTCTTTTGGCGGAGTGATGGGGTGTGGTGAACAGGTGACCAATTGGCATTACTTTATTCAGTCTTCATTTGTACTTCATTCACTTCATTTTTAGTTATCCCGTGTAAGTCAGCGTTTCTTTGGACTCTTTATTATATCATGTATTATTGCGTCAGTCTTCAATCATCGTCCATGTCCGAAGGTCCACTCATCTCTTGTTCATGATGCAGTTTTCATAATCCGGAAGGCTTCGCCTGAAGGGTACCTCTTCTTTCAAGCATCAGGTCACGTAACAAAGGGTAGGAAAATCACAAGTTGAAGTATGTGAAAGGAGAGGATAATCTTTCATTAAGTATTTTAAAGGGCCTTTTATTAAAATGCTTCGAAGACACACCCCTTATAACAATATGCCCAATATCATTTACATGTTAATTCAGTTAAAGGTTACACGAACATGACCGGAAGACCTCCTTTCTTACCGATTTATTCTCACGAAGCAGATATATGAAAAGGGACAAAATAGATCTTCAATATTATCTACATTCACGGGACACCTCGAAATGAGGAGAGAAAGAAGCAATGCCAGTTAATCACCAATTAACCCGCGATCAGGCATTCTTCTTGTTTTTTCCTTTGAAAGAAAAACAAGCCAAATTCAACTAAAAGAAGTAACTGAAGAAGAAATAAGACTGGAGTAGGTCGCCGATAAGCTGGTTTGTTTGTTTTTTGTTTTTTTATCTCATTGGTAATTACAGGAGTTCATAGGCTCCTGGTAATAATTCGTAATGGTGTTTACATCACGGATAACCTCATGTGGAATAAGCAGGTCAATGCGCAATGCGCGAAGGCCAGCAGGCTCCTGGGATACATATGGAGAAACACTAGACTCGTCAAAAGCATTACGGTTAGACGCTCGGCATACCTTACCTTTGTAAGATCCCATCTTGGCTATGCCAAGCAAGTCTGGACTCCGCAGTCAATAGACCTGATTCGAAAGCTCGAGCGTGTCCAGAGGCGCGCTACAAAGTATATCTTGGACCTACCATTCATTTGTGACCAAACATATGGGGACAGACTAATGAATCTTAACTTATTACCGATCTCCTATTGGCATGAGTTTTTAGACATGATTTTCTTTTTCAAAGTTGTAACTGGAACATTTAGAGTTAGTCCCTCCTTTATCCTGCAAGTCCTAGTTACTCGCACTACCAGATCTAACAGCAACCGAAATGTCACTCACTTTATTTCAAGGAAATGTAATACTGTCACTTTTCAGAGATCCTTTTTTAATAGATCCACCAGAATCTGGAACACGTTAGCAAATGATCTTCAACTTTCATGCAACCTTCAGATCAGCCAATTCAAATCCATCGTGTACAAGTACTACGTGGATGCCTTAGAACGTAACTACGACCCAGAGAACCCACGATCCTGGAAAACAATCTGTCCGTCATGTAACGTTTCACGTAACGTGTCTGTCCGTCTCCGTTGTTGTTTTTAATTGTCTCGTGTTAGTTTTACTGTTTCTTACATATCTTTTAAGCTCTGGGACCACTGTAATTGGCTCAACGCTGTTGTGGCACCCCTGCCTTTTGTTTCATTGTTCATAAGGCGAAGCTAATAAAATAAAATAAAATAAAATAATAGCCCACGTTCGATAAAGAAAAATTCTAACACGAATCTGAGGCTTTCTGGTTACATTTCTACATGTATATTAGGTTTTGTTTTCTATGTGCTCACGTCTCTTTTGGGAATTGCGCGAAAATGGAGTCGCGAAACATTTGCAATTTTTGTTAGCATGTTAGATATTGAACGCACTCCTACTGCCAGTCCCTCCAGAGTGCTGAATTCTCAAGATGGCGTCGCTTTGTTATTTTCTAGTTTCATCCTATTAATATATGGTTCAGCACTTTTTGCCCTTTCAAAATGTAATCTAGACAGTATTTCGAGCTTTTTGATATGCCCTCCAGCTGCTGAACCAACTTTACAGCGAAATACAGCGCAATATGAAAAAAAATTCACGAAGAGGACTTCAAACAAACACGAAGGTATCAACCTGTTTGCAAGAAAAAGCTTGGAAACCATAACAAATGGGAGTTTTCTAATTTCTTTCTATTTCAATGGCCAAAAATGATTATTAGTGTTTTGGCTAGATGGATGATAGTACACTGCAAATTGGCTGTCAGAGTTGTTCTGTCCTTTTAGTTGTGCGTTGTAGATTCGATGCTTGATTTTCTGCTTGTTTGCAGACACTGAGTTTAGCTCAGAAAAAATAAGAAAATTTTAGTCTTGTCCGTGGCTACGTAACAAATCTCATGGTTTTAGAAAGTAGTTCTGTGATGTGTTGTACCGCATGCAAAAAATAAACTTCACTCGTTAAATTTTGAGGGTTCTGTGAGTTTCAGAAAATGGTGAAAATTTGCTTGTAAAAATGGCGTCCGAGAGGGTCGAATCAAGTGATGCTCGTATCTCTAATACAAGAGCAGTGAAGAACCTATGTTTGGTATATTTGTCCATTACTCCTCCAGACCTATCTATGATGTTAGTATGAACCTATTCTGTTGACCCCCTTCCGTTGATATTTTTAACATTTTGCCCGGTTTTCTCTGACAACCACTCTTAACATTAGTTGTTGTGGTGCAATAGATTACATGTTGACCTAACACACTGAAGGCCCAGAGTTCGACTTCCAGAAAAGGAAACTTTTTTTAAACTTGTTTTTGGTCATCTTGTTTTGTTTTTTCTTAAAACACATTTTCATTTTTTAACAGACGTAAAATATACTGGTAGACTGATTGCAAGTTCATTATCAGCTTTCATTTCTACAATTTTTATCCACGAATAGCCATAGGCACCCTTTGCCTGGTTCTTCTCCATTTCTTAGAAAATCTCTCTCTGAACCTTGTGCTTAAAACATAGCACATTTTATGTTGTACCTACTGCAGCTGCAATATAAACAAAGTACAGGCTGGTGTTACCATACCTCAACCACCCTTTTGTTATCAAGTCTGAAGTTGAAGTCACCAAATAACACATGAGGAGCCATAGGAAGGCAACTATGGTGTAATCTGACAAAAAAAGATTGATATATGCATAAAAATGACGGCACCATAATTGTACTTTGCCATTCCAGAGGCCAAGATAATTATTTTACGCCTGACTTGGGAGCAAACAAAGTTTCTTACAAGCTACCAGTATAGAAGGTTTCATTTGTTAAATGTATGTCAACTAACCTATCAAGCACATGATCCAGAGCTCTCTTACGATTATTAGTGTACTCAGAAGGAGTCTGAAAAGCATTGAAGCAAGAAAGTCAAAACGCTAAACTGATAAAACTTGTATTCATAAATGCTGTGGTTAAATCATATATTTAACTTATTTTCAAGTTAGACGTTGTAATTTACACAAAAGGCAAAGAAAGTGCCATGTTTAAATAAATAAGATCATTCGGTGAGAACTGAGATATTATTACAAAAGCAAATAATAATTTTTTATTGTACCTACCATCTCTATGGACACCAAATTTGAAGCATCATGAAAAAGGTGAATATTCAGTAAATCAAACACACTGCAATGTAAACATTAACACTCACTGAACAGAAGTATTAAAACGAAGGGAAATTTATGGGCTTTTTACTATTATAGTGATAAAAATCAAAACTTCAGCCTAAATGCCATTGTCACAATGTCACTATACCCAAACAGACATGGATCACATTACTTTTCCCATCAGTTTACTGCTTCCAGAAATTTCGAACTTTATGTCCTTTAACCCAATATGTACACCACATACAACCTTTAAAGTCTTTCATGTAAAGATAACAACCCTTTTTTAAAGGCCAATTAAAGATGCCAAATGACCAGCCTGTGGTCAGGTCATTTCACCTGCCCCTGGCAATTTGTCAGCACCAGTTGTAACCTATTTAGACAATGGAGGATAATAAAATAATTTGCATGCTGTAAAGAGTCTTGTCACATTATATGAACCAGCGAGAAAAGAGTTATTTATTCAAAACGTGTGCATATTTAAAACTCAGGGCCTGGGTTCACTTCATGTAATAAACATGAATTATAATAACTTCATGTAATAGACATGAATTTAACACTTTGTGTATATGACACAAATTATCAAACCAGTCAATACACATGCTTGCCAGAATATAGAAAGTTTGTGTATTTCTTAATAATATAATGTTAAATATGTACGGACAATAGCGCTATTTACCACTTGTTTAGTTTCCACCTTGTTCTCATAAAGCCTTTCCGTGACCATTTAAACTAAAAAGGAGAGAATTATAATACTAAACATTACGCTCAAAGAAAAACAAACAAGGGGACTTGCATCCCAACCAGTACAATCTCTAGTCAACAGTGTAAATGTAACGGGATAATCTGGCTGTTCATCAGGCTGTTCATCAGTTAAGTGTACTTTTTGTAAAAAAATTCAAATCAGCAACGTCAGTTAAAAAAAACAGCAACAACAACAACATGAGATTAAAAACTATCTTTTGTTTTCTAACAGCCATCTTTATCAAATAACTATAATATAAGGATCTAAAAATCTCCCATTTTTTCAAAAGAAATTTTTCTGCATGACTACAGTGTAATGCCCTAATGCATTAATAGTAGTTTACAATTAAAAGTTAATACAAGCTCAGTACAATGTACATAATGAATTTAATAACATAATTATTATTTTTAACGTGCTATTTTAATCACCACTGTTGTATAGATTATAAATCACAGCCCTGTCAAAAAGGTTTACAATGGCAAAAGGGATAACTGGATAATAAGCAGGTGGAAGAGCCTGCCTAAATTTTTGTGGTTTTTCATAACTACTACTCAAGGCTGTAGCTCATGAACAATTGAAGGGAGTCCAGTGCTCCAATAGTGTGAAATTCTGGATGCCCAGCATGTAGGATTTCTATCACCCAGGGGCAAAAGTAAGGCCCCGGGGACCAGTCGATACTGCAAGAGCACAGCCCTGACACCAGCTAATATCAACTGGACTCAAACCACATACATACCTTTGGAAAAAAGTCCAGAGGAAATTTTTCCTTCTCTAAAAAGGGGACATCTGTTAGGCTTCCTACGGTAATCTGTAAAGTACATAAAAAACTTATTAAAATGTTCCTTGCACAAGTATTAGACATTGACAAGGAAAAAAATCCAAAAACAGAAATGAAGCTTGTTATTTCTCAGTTCTGGTTCCCTCAATTATACATCTTTTTTCATTAACACCCACATGCTTGTCTCTGTAGCTCAGCATACAGAGCCTGAATACCCAACCACCAACAACATTATTTACGCATACATGCACCGTTTTAGTCATATACATTACAGGGACATCAACCTCAATCAATGTTAACAACCAATATCACAAGAAAAAGAGCAAAGATTGACTACCTTACATCTTCATTCACCACAACAGAGTTAGAAGTGATTAATTTTTTTCAGCCTTTGGCTTAAGAAAGAGAAAAAAGAAAAACTGTGGAGCTAATGTTTGTGCTGTCCTACTGCACATTTTACACAATAAAAAACCCTGAATAATTCTGTACTTACTTCTTCAGCAATGATCCTCTTGAATGTACAATCTTGCATCACATTGTTAAAAAAAAGATATAAAATGGTGATTTAAGTTAGTACTTTACTAACACAAACACTAATTAAGCTGCAACATAAAAGGAAACTGTGTCTACATTGAACTTAAAACTCACTGGCAAGCTGAAAAACAGACAGAGATATTTCATAGTCATGAACTAGTAATAGCTCAGTTTGAATGAAAAAAGGAGCCATCAATAACCAAGCAGTACCTTCAAAATCCCAGATTGAAACATCATCTAAAGACTTGCTGATCAGATAAATACAACCAAGTGCCTGTTTATAAATAAATATAAGTACAATCAAACAAATCTGATAAGTACCCATCAAACCTATTGTCATTTTTGATTGGCTTTAATCCCCTAACTAAGTGGTAAATTAGCATGTACTTGATAGCTATAGGGTTGTTTACAGTTATATTTTCCTAAAGTTGAAAATGTCCCTGGCCAAACTGGGCAACAAATAATCTAAATACTCCACTCACCCAACAGGTTTTCACACTAACTTGCATTAATGAGTGAAAACTTACCCTTGGGCATCCTCCCTACAATGGCCTATACACAGAGGCACCGCCCGAAAAGGGTAAGTTTTCAGTCTTCAGGTGTATGAAAGGGTAAGGAGTCCTCCAGTAGAAGTATATATGAAAGGGTAATACAGGGAAATCTGTCATTTTGGTCTGTAAAAAGGCTAAAAAGGGCTAACAGATGTATTTTATGGCTGTTAAAAAGTCAAGAAAATGTGTGTTGTAAATATTTGGAAGCCAGGAGTAACCTAAGATGCTGAATAGGCACAACTACATGAACAAAACAAAGCCTCAACAGTAATCTGAACCTGACTGGAGAAACAATAGCGACTTTTATGCAGTGACGACGGGAAGCTTAGATGACTGCGTGCATTTGCTTTGAAATTATATTATGAGCATGCACAATCATGAAGGTATTCATGTGTAGAAGCTGTCGTGCTCCAGTCCACGACTATAGTTGGCCTGTTTTGAAGTTGACTTGTCGAAGTGAGTTGTGAAAGGTAAGTCTATAGCTTATTAGAAAACATTTTTCTTTGCTACATTTACTGCTCCATCAACATTAAATTTCAGGTCATTCATCATATCAAGTTGACCAATTTTTACTTAACAAATCGAAATGCGCATCTTGAAACCAACATGAGGTGATCAACACCCAGCAAAGTCAGACATGGTTTTGCTTCCACTAGTTTCCATTGATTTAAGAAAGAAACTTTTGAAAGTGTCAGTGCTTGAATGTAATGGTCATCCACTCGTCCAAAATGAGGAAAAAAATTAATTCCAAAAACGAGTAGTTTTCTTCCTTGCTAGTCTTCTGGACGAGTAAAGTTATCACTCTCTGAGAAATACATGTAATTTTTTTTTGTATCGTACCAAAAAGTGCTTAAAGCCTTGAAACAAACAAAGAATTGCCAAAGACAAACGTTTAAACATAGGCACGTTAAAACGTGCATGAGCTATTTTGAATGCTTCAGTGTAACTTTAATGCTTTGGTGTAACCTTACCAAGAGTGATGAATCTACCTCTTTTATCCTAAATGTAGATTAGGTTTATGTGCGAAATTGCGTATTGTGGTACATCAATGAAAACGCGAAACGCTCAGCTGAATCGATCCTCAAGCTATATATTCACTTTCTTCTGTCTTTCCCTGTTACATCTGGTGCAAGTTAAACAAATCGTTAAAGTGAAATAAATTTCTACTCACCAAACGTTGATTAGAAGGAAAACTCTAAGGTTTCCTCGGAGTTTCTTAAGCCAAAATGTGACTCATCGAATACTGAATAGTTACGAAATACCAGGATTTTTATCATTGTGGTAGATGGTTGCATCATCATAATTCACGAGGTTTTCACGTGCGATTCTACTCAGTGAAACAGTCTTTAACTCCGACAACTCATTTCTTCATGTTTTAAAAGCTATTGTTTCTCAGAAGACAAGAGCCTTTTTTAAGGATTTGGTTACAAAAGGAAACAGGTCTTCATACGTCCAAGTTACTATATATCATTGTGAAAAGCCAATCTGCATGAGATGTACAGTCACACAGCTGGCACGTGAAAGTGTTGGACTTTGCCCCCTTTTGTGGTTCGTACGTGAGGGAATTCGAGTTATCACACAGTTAACTAGTAAGCAGAATTATAAAAATAACTCATGCACACAATTTGCACGTGAAGATGTTGGTCTTTCGCCCTTTTACAATTCGAACGTAAAAAAAAAGGCAAAATAATTGTTTTACTACAAAATTTTCTCAAACGATTTTAAGAAATCACCTCGGCTTCATTATAACATCTGCAATTAAATTATGTTTCATGCAACGTCAAGGTTGATAACCTAACATTTATTAACATTTGTGAAACAGTCTTTAACTCCGACAACTTATTTCGTCATGTTTTAAAAGCCATCGCTTCTTAAAAGAAAAGAGCCTTTTTTAAGGCATTGGTTACTAAACGAAACAGGTCTTCATACGTCCGAGTTACTATATTATTATTGTGAAAAGCCAATCTGCATGAGATGTACAGTCACACAGCTGGCACGTGAAAGTGTTGGACTTTGCCCCCTTTCGTGGTTCGTACGTGAGGGAATTCGAGTTATCACACAGGAATCTAGTAAACAGAATTACAAAAATAACTCATGCACACAATTTGCATGTGAAGATGTTGGTCTTTGGCCCTTTCACAATTCGTACGTAAAAAGAGGCAAATTGTCTTACTACAAAATTTTCTCAAACGATTTTAAGAAATCACCTCGGCTTTATTACAACATATGCAATTAAATTATGTTTCATGCAACGTCAAGGTTGATAGCCTAACATTTATTAACTTCCAAGAAAATTATCAAACTGCCGAAATATATTTCTACTTATATCATGTTACTCCACTGAATATAACAGTATCTAATAATTGTGTCAACTAGCTTCTTCCAATTTTATTCCCTAACGCTACTATTTCTACGTAAGTTACGCATCTTTACTAAATAGAACGAAAAAGGTCGGTTGAACTTTGTAAGCGAGGGAATGATATTTTTAAAGCTTGTTTACGGGATTAACAATACTCGATACAGCTTTCAGAAAAAAAAGCTGCCTTTTAAACTTCTAAAACCACATTTTATAGGGCGCATACTTTCGAGTTAAAGTCTATATCTAAATATCAATTATTGCTTCATTGGAAGAGATTGAAAATATATGATCTTTTATACTCTACCCAGTTGTAGCAGGTGAAACAGAACTCATACTGACGTGCGTTGTACCAATAGCCGAATTAGGTCAGAAATGCCCCGAAGCAGCAACCACACTTAAATATGAACCCTTAAACAGCTGCATCACTGTTCACAGCATTTGAAACATGAAGATATTTTATGTAATGCTTCCAAACACCTGTACCCGTAATAAAAGACGAAAAAATTGTGAAGGATTAAGATGGCGGTCTCAAAGTGCCCTTGTTCGACCTTTAACAATGCCATGTATAAATGGATGCCAAGATCTCATTGGTTCCTAAGCATCAACTCATAGTACCTTCAACCTTATTGGCTCTTGCAACAAACATCCCAACATACAAAGCCACAAAGATACATACGCTTGCACCACTGACATATGAGCTATTTTTTCAAAATAGCTCAAAAAACGAATGGTAAAAAGTGCTGGGCATTCTCTTGCTGAATAATAATTCTTTTCAATAGTGAATTAAAACGTGAGCCAAAGTATGTCAAAGCAGCTCAGTGTACTCTTTCTTTGGAGGAAAGCAATCACCAGAATGATGTTAAAGAAATTATCACAGCATCTGAAACACCTGCTCTGGCCAAAAAAACACGCTAGTTCCAAAAGGCATGGAAGGATAACTACAAATGGCTGAGGTTTGATGGAAATGAAACAAAATGTTCTGTGAGTTTTATAGAGAATTCTCACAATAGGAAAAACATGCAATACTCCCTGAGGATCGGAACAAAAAAATTTGAAAATGACAATGGTGATCGATCGCGCGATCAGTAGTTTTGCTGATGGACCAGTAAATTTTAATCCTACTGGTCCTTCGGAAGGCCAGACCCAAAAGTTAATTTCGAGCACTGAGTGTTAACAAATATTTTGTGAGCTGCCACATACAGGTATTCAGTGGTTCTTTAATATGAAGCTACATGGACATGAATTCTGGCCGTTCAAAGCTCATAAGCTATACATTTTTTTGAAAATAAACCTTTATCAGTAAATTTTCCTACATCTTATAATTATAATGCCTGTATGAAATAAATCCATAGATGAATGGTGCAGGAGCAGCAGAAGCTACAGCAGAACCATGTCCAACACAAAAGAAAAGATGAAGCTAAATGCCATTACATCATCGAAACTGGTGCATCTGTAAAAGCTCATAATTTCACAGTAATGTAGCTAGTAAACGTTGTTCTACAACCAAGCAAACTTCTTTCAGCATACAGGGATTTCATTGTTTCTCACAGTCGTCAGCTGGGCAAGTAAGCCTGATGGCATACTTGCCCAATAATTACAATTTGGGTTGCCTGGACAAAAAGTGCAGAATTGTGAAAACATTGAAGAAATTGTGTGTAACTTGAACAGTTCTGATTAGCATGTTATTTCCAATATAATTACTAAGAAAGGGTTTTAACTATATACTCTTACGTACAACAGGCTAAACACAGTTTATTTAGGTTTTACGGGTTGTTACGGTCAGTCCGTTTGCCATGAACAAGAAGGCAAGACGGTGGGCTCATTTTTTACCCCACATAAGGCAGCGGCTCCAGGATCACCTTTTTTCCGTCGAAAGCAGCAAAACATCTCCTGAAAGATGTCACATCTTGATGCATATCAGGCACCAGCTTCTGCTTCACCTTTTTTTTCGCCAAAGGCAAAAAAACACCTTTTAAAAAACCCACATCTTGATAAATGCTGTCTCATTTTTGACGAATGACTGATGAATGCAATACTTCACAAAACAGCTGAGCCTGCAATCATTTCTATCGTAACAAATGTACTTACAATTTTTAGGCCATCGCGTGCTATGAAAATCAGGCCCTGCGCTACAGGAATCGTGTAGCATATGCGACAAGAATCGTGTAGTGCGCAACCAGTTTACGTCTTGCAAGAGGGTGGTAACTTACTTCTGAGTTGTACTGTAAGTCAAAGCTAATTTGTTGTAATAAACATTATGGAAGGGGAAAACACCTCACCATAAAACTACTGTTTATTTAGGGCATCTCCTATGTCTTGGACCTGTGAAAAAGACGAAGCCCTTTGTAAGCAAATTCTGCCAATGGGGCCATTTAGATTTCAACCAAGGACAAAAGAGAGTGGAAAAACATGGTCGCAGGTTAATTACTGAGGATTTAAAGCACAACATGAATGTTGACCAAAGAGCTGTCCGAGATCAATACAAGATACAGATGTACTAAAGTCCCACTTCCTGCAAAATATACAAGAGGAGGAACAGGGCTCTGTTATAGCACCTCCTGAGTTGACCCCAGTTGAAGCAGCTTTGGAGGAAATTATTGAGAAAGAAAAAGAGATTGAGAAGCAGTACAGTAGTGAAGACTCAGACAAAAAAAAGCCTGAGAAAACCAGAAAACAGGTGAAGAGATGCGCCAGGAATCTTTCAAATCCTTTGCCCACACGAAAAGAAAGCTTTTGAATGGTAAAGAAGACACTGAAACACCCGAGGGCAGAAAAAACTGGCAATTCAGTACAGATATGCAACAACAAGGTTTATTTGAACTGCAAAATTGCTAATAATATTTAAACAATAAATAAATTAAAAATACATACAGCTGCTGGTCACCCAAAATAACTAAAAAGCTAAACTAGTTGGGTGACCACATTTATTAATTGCTCACGTACCTTAAAGACAAATTAGAAAAAGAGATGAAGATGAAGAAAAAGGAGTTACAGATGAAGAGGAAATTGCAAGGAAGACCAACTAATGGAACAGAGAAGTATGAGACAACAACAGGCCCAGACAATTGAGGCTGTCAGCACTGTGCAGCAATCCATTCAGAGACAGCTTCAACAGCAAAGTGAGTTGCAGCAACAACGACAAAATCAGTTGCTGATGATGATGTTGCAAATGATCCAAAATATGAAGAAAAATTAGAAAATTGATTCAGCTGGTTTTTTACTAGCTGAGAACAATATTAAACTGATGTGTTGAATCTAAGCAAAACAGTTGTTCCTAGTTGAAAGGTGATTTAAAAACTTGTACATTGTAACTTCATGACCAAATTGGCATCAAATGTAACACATAAGCAATGTTTCTTTATTGATTGTTTGCTTCCTCTTAACATGAGTTTCATAAACTACTATTTCCTTGTTTTTTGTTTGTTTATTTTGTGTTAACAATACTTTTGCCTTAACGTCACAACCTTGTATATAAACTATGTAGGTATGACTCCCAAATTTGACCAGCTTGAGTGGTTAGCTCTGAAAGGGTGGGGAGAGCATAGATGCCAACTCTCCCGCTCTGGTACATAAATCTCCCGCTTTTTACATTCACTATAAATATTGAATACTTAGTAAAAAATAAAACAGTCTTAGTTTGATATTTAGCCCATTTTTAGCTCAAAACTTGAAGTTTTCTTATTCTCAGTACGGTTTCTGGGGCATTTTTGTCATTGACAAAGATTATTTCTAGCATTCGAATTTGATAGTATGTACATCATGTAAGACGTCATATAATGTCCTAAGTCATTCCCATTGGGGGCTGGGTCAATTTTTTTTGGGGGGGGGTCGTTGAAATTCCGGGGGGGGGGGAAGTAAAAAAATGACAGTCTCCCGATTTTAGGTCTCCAGAGGTTGGCATCTCTGGGAGAGGGTGTAACATTTTCACAACATGTGGAGTGAACACTGCATGCAAATACTTCTTCCTCCTTGCTAATACCCCTTCTCCCTCCTCTTTTACAGTTGGCCTCACAGGCTAAATGACTGGGATTTGATCATAGTGTCAGACATATGGTCAGAAATTGAGTGTGTCTCTGCTGGCCATCATCATGGATGTATTTTGGTTTGAGGGGGTGCCTGAAATGGGTTGGGAAAATGCACCTTTTCAAAAACTTGAATAGGTGAGAAATGACCAGTT
The DNA here is from genome assembly GCA_038088405.1 of Porites divaricata. NCBI lineage: Eukaryota > Metazoa > Cnidaria > Anthozoa > Scleractinia > Poritidae > Porites > Porites divaricata. Next base: position 51,121,659 of record JBBMOI010000002.1, read on the forward strand.
CACAGCAAACAGCAATTTCAGAGTTAAAGTAAAAGTGCACTTTTGCTTCTTAAATTAAGACTCTGGCATAACAATCATTTAAATGGCTTGTTGGCAGACAGAGCCACCTTTAGTCATGTATTTTTTTACATTTGTAAGTTGTCAGCATGTAAAGAAAGTAGTGTCAGATAGCCTAGGGCTAGTGGATTTTGCTATCAGGCTAGTGAGTTCTGTTATTGACTTGCCTGATGGGCAAAAGAAGTTTTTTGAGGAATTCAAATTACAGAAGAAATCAATCAACTTGCTCATCAAAGCATTTTGGGGGCTAGTTGGGCTAGTAAATGTTAGCTTCAGCTTGCCCGAATGGCAAGCTGAAAAAATGACTTTCCTTGCACCCTGATTGTTCAAAGTGTTTGTGTATTATGTGCCATTCAAATTAAAGCTTCAACGTCCCCCGGGCATTTGACCTCTTTGCCTTGCTCGTGGATAGGGAATTTGATCACCATCAAGCTTTGCTTGAACAAACCTGTCTACTTCCAAAGGTTGAAAATCATCAGAAAGTTGAGAGAAGAGTAATTTTTGGTCACTATTTCATTCCTTGAACTAGAGGCATTTAAACGGCATTTTTGCCCACCCCCCTTCCCCACCGGGAGGGGATTTAAACAACCAGTAACCCTAAAATCCAAATGGCTGGACAGATGGTCTTCAAGCTTCCAGTACATATTCCATGTCACTGAAAATACACTTCTAATGGTGGTGGGTCCAAGCCAAAACACGACGATGTGCATGCATTTGTCAGTAAGGCGCACACCAGGTACATTTTTCCAACTGCACTAAAGCAAATTTTTAAGTTCTTCTTGACATCCATAAAGGCAAAGTAGTATCCCTGAAAACCCACTCCACTGAGCTTCTAACATGACTCATTGCACGGTTGTATTCATTCTGTAAAGGGGTGATCCTTGCTCCTTTGAATGGTCCTTGAAGGTATAGATTAAGGGGGTAACCAAAAAACAAGTGACGTTGCAAATCTGCCAGTAATCCCAATTCTGCTAGCATGCCGCTACCATCCCTCCGACTGGGCCAAATACCGTATTTTTTTGGTTACAAGCCACACTCGGTTATAAGACACACCACAAACTTTTCAACACGATTTTTCTAAGTTGACAAACTGAAAATTAAGCCAAAATACCCGGCTATAAGATGCACCCACAAGTTTTGGCAATGTTCACCTTAACTACAACAACATGCTTTCCAACGACGCTGATTACGGCCATTAACCTATGTGAACGAAAGCGAAAAAGGTTACATATTTTGATCAAAAGAAAAAAAATCACACCTATTAACACCAAAAGCATTGTTTTCTAAAGCTGTGAATACTCAAGGACTCCGTTTTTGTTCCATAAACAAGTCAGTTGTTTTGGTTGCGGCATATTGACATTGGTGCTTGCATTGGTAGTATCAAGATAAAATTGATCGCGTAATACATGAGCCTGAATAGTTTGTTCATTAACTGCCAATTCTGGTAAAATTAAGCCCTTGTTTATCAAAATAACTGTGATAACAGTTCACAGATTTGGGAGCTTTCTTTGGAAAGTAAAGGTCTGAAACAAGTGCAAGATCGCAGTGTGGAAAAGACCATAAACAAACTGCCATCTTGGGTCAAGCATGTGCTCAAAAATTTGCCTGGTTATCAAATCAGCATTCATTTCAAAATGATCGATGCCAGGTGATTTGTTTCGAATGCAAAGCGATTCACTCATCATTTAATACTAGCTTTAGAAGATGTAGATGTCATTGAAAACCGATAACAAAAAAAGGATGAGTAGCTACATGTAGAGCTTTTAGAGTCAAGGATTTGACTCAATTTTGTTTTGCTGCCTGATGATACTCGGTTATATGATGCACCCTGAAATTACAATAGATTTAGAGCTATCAAGTAGACTTTCCTTGAAAAAATGCTGCGCCTTATAAGTGAAAAAATACAGTGGGTTAGCTATCAAACCATTTGGAGCAGCAATTGACTGAAATTTTATTGCGTGGACCCTTTTGTGCCCGTTATACAAAATCCAATGGTTTTTTCCAGGTCTAGAAACTGGCCTAACTGTTCCATCAATAAATCCCCACCATATTCGAAGTGGAGCTCCTGTCACATGAATTACTTCTGCATATAGTTCTGAAGACTGGCTTGAGAGAGCCATGGTTGGTTAAAATTCTTTAAATGGTGGTGGTGAGTTTGATAAATAAAATCCATCACTTGGTTGGATGTCATACAAAGTTGCGGAAATGGTCTTGCAAATCTTGACAGCATATCGAAATATCAACGAGCATATGCAAATCCCATAAGAAAAATACAGAGAGCTTCAATCCATCAACTACAACATGGTTATAGCATCTTATTTGATCTGGCACCTTCTGACTTCTCTTAAAGAAGGCATACCATATAAAGCAGTCACTAGTCAGGAATCTAGGTTTTAGAATCAACAGTTGCACAGATCAATAGTAAAAGTCTAAATCCCTTTCACCCACGTCGCCAAGAAAAATTGTTTTGCATTTTGCGCTAAAATCAGGAGCGCCGTCCTTTCATCAATGCATAAGGTAACTTGATAGTCGACAGACTGAGGTTATTATTCCAGTCCCTTTCGGTCGGGAATGTCATCATGAAAACCTCCAGTTGTCGTTGCCTAAAGTCCCTAATGAATGAATTGAACTTGAAGAAAGTCCATTGCATGGTGATTTATACAGTGTTGTACAATGTTTGCCCTTTAAGCAACCTTTCCATGTTCTGGATAATAATTATTATGAATTCCTGTGTGACAGACTGTTTCTTAAAAATACAGGACTTAAAGGATTTTTAAAGAAAAATAATGCATCCAGACTAAAAATTACAACAATGAGTGAACAGCAATAAAAGCATGAACTAGAAATATTTCGACCCGCATGTTAAATTTTGTGGGACTGTTGAAAATAACGTGCAGAACAGTGGTTGCTATGGATTAAGGGTTTCTTTTTACACAGGAACTTCTGTTGTTACATAAATTCAGACAATGTAAATAAAACTCTTGAATAAATTAAAGTAATAATCTATTGATTTGACTATTTACAAACCAGCATGCTGGTTTTTATTTCAGTATTTCTAACATCCAAACAACATTTATGACGCTAAATAATCATGAATAATAATAATAATAAAACTTATGCATAAGAATGTAGCCGAAAAATACAACTTTGTAATAAATATAAGCTTAACTTCGCCACAATATTTTCAATCCAATGACAGCAGTAGCAGTTCCATTTTCTTTGGAGGGGATCCAAACTTTAATATGTTGAGAAAGTTTCCATAATGGATATTTAACAATAATAAGGGATTAAACTAGCCAGGGAGCAGGAGAAACAAAGGAAAGCAATTTGACTTTTAACTAAATATAACCTACACACCGTGTAACGTTCTTGTACGTGATAATCTTGATCAAACCACGCACGAGCTCGGTCAAATTTTTCCTTCACTTGAGACTGACCAAGGAAGATTCTTAAAATAAGACAAAACATTTGGATTCAGCTAGAGCTCGATCGAAGGAATTCTAACCAAAGACATGAAAATTTTATAACAGCAGACCTGAAAAATTTGAGCTCAATAATGACTTAAATTAATCGAAAAATACAAGCTTAAAAAAATTACTTGTACCTCGCGAACTCCTTCACGTTTTGCAATGACACTTCGCCAGATTCTTTACCTCCACTTTCTTGAAAGTGCAAAGCCACGAACTTCGGCTTCAATCTTGTTATTGTCTGATAACCAAAACCCCACATCCATTAAAAATGAAGAAAGTTTAAAATTAGTCAAAGATGAACTCAAAAGCCTGGGCCGTGTAACCTCACAGAACAAAACGTAACTTACCGACAAGGTTTCGCGAATCCAGCGCTCCTCCAAACCATCACGCTGTAACAAAATGGAAAATTACAAGGTATAAAAAAGTATAATTGCCGACATGGGAATAAATAAAAGTAGCCTCCTTTTGTAAACAACACGCAAAAGCAAAACAATCGAGCTCACGTCGCTCGTTTTTGACTTTATTACAATAAAACAATTTCATTGAAGGAAAATGACAACATATCAGCTTGTGCAATGTGATCTATTAACGATAGATTACACTTGCTTGAAACCGGTAAAATTTTAAACAAGATAGGTACGTATTCAAGCGCCGTAACTACATCACGGTGTCGTATTTTGCGTAACTTTGAAGAAAAAATATAAGACTTATTTAGGTTACTCACATTTTCAAAAACTGAACCGACGTTCGCTGTTATTAGTAGCACTGGAACTAGGTGCTCTCCCATTTTCACCTGTCCATTGAGGCGAATTCAGCAATTCTCCGCATATTAACGCTCCGTCCTTTCGCAATAAATCTTTACTAGTGCCTTTCCGTTTCCTTTCGCGCCAGTTAGGGCTTGTGGGATACTTTTACTTGCCCGCTACATACCACCGTCCTCTACGAGTGTTTCCGAAGGTTTTCCGACCACCGTAAAGAACTTACCGTATCTCAGAAAACACTAATGAAAATTATCGTTTCTGCGTCCAAATAATCCTCCCGGGGTAGAAATTATCACTGGTTGTGTATATGAAAGATGAAAGGGGCAAAGAGAGCAGGAAGTTGAAGTTTCATCAATCGATGGATTTATTTCGGAATCTGATCGGAATATTTCGGAAATTTATATGGATTGGAGGACGCCTGACGGATTTTGGACTTGTAAATGCAGGAAATTAAAGCTTGAAGGATGAGTTTACATCTTGCCACGTCGTCGTTCAACAAAATATAACATAACGGGGTAACACATGCACATAGATTTCCCAACAAGCTGCAAAAGGTACAATATTGGCGAATTCATCATATTATTATCGAATACCACAAAAGCAGCTGATATTGTAAGTTGATTATTCTTGACGTCAAACTCACGTACTTCTCTAAATAGAATTTTATGCTTGAAGGACAATATCATAATTAGTTTGCTGGAGGCAGACAACCGAGTGCTTTGTAATGCTAACTCGTGGCTCATAGAACAGCAAGTCAAGGACCTTGTTGGACACGAACACTACACTATGGCTGACTTGGAGGTCACGAAAAGAGGTTCGAAGACAACTTATAAGGACTTTCAAGGTAAAGCCAATCCGAAAAAAGATGAACCTTCTAAGGATGCATTGAATTCCAGAGGCTTCCTATCTGATCGGACTGTGTGGATAGTTTTCTTTTCATTGCTTGTTGACTTGCTTGCTTTTACTGTAATTTTGCCACTGTTTCCTTCATTACTGGAGTTTTACGCCAGCACGGAGGTAAGCTGCAACAAATCGTTAATCAATATCAAGTTGAAAGCTGAAATTTCATGCTCATCGCGTCAATTTTCTACCTTCCTGTAGGCAGTCAATTATCAACATGTATAACATGTACAGGTGGATTTGAAGGCTCTTTAAGCCTGGGCCGGCCAAACCGTCGTGGTAGTTGATGACAGACTGTTGATGTTAGTACGTTGTAGCTATCATGATCCTCTGACACCATTAGCTATCGTCAACTATCACTGACTATCATCAACAGTCACATGCTTTGAACTTGTTGAAATTTTTCATGATAGTCAGTGATAGTTTTTCCCTGTTTGGTACCCCTGAGATGTAGTTGATGATAGTTTTTCCGTCAGCTGTTTCTTGACTGACTTGATGGGCTCAGCATTTTGACCCTACATATGGCAAAAGGCAGGAGAAAGACATTGAGCAGCATTGTCAAGTATAATGAGACATCTCAAATTATTTAAAAAAGACCAGGGTCCCATCATCTTCTTCTGGCCCATTAACCTTATACTTATAAACATATTACTGACAAAATAATTTTTACATTTTCATATGCCCAGAGATTGGAGAGTAGAGCTTGTAAAGGCAAAATGCACAATTTCTGGTTCCAACTACCATGAACTATCATGCAGGTGCTATCATGACCATTTGGCCACAGGCCATGATGGTATAGTGGATGATGGTTGAAACTATCATCAACTATCATCAACTATCATCACTGTTTGGCCCCCAAAGCTTTAAAAAGTATTGCATTAAATGCAAGAAAGTTTTAGCTGGTAGTGTTCAAGAATGGAAAGTTATGACAGGTTTTTCCTCATTAAAAAAAATGCTACATTTTTCCATCTACACTTCCAAGGAAAGTTATTTTTCTCTTTAAATGACTTTTATGATTCTGTATCTAGTTTTCTTCAGTTTTTTAACCAAATATTAAAAATAAATAATAACAAAAACAATAATAATAATAATAATAAATTGTGTGCTAATAAAAGCAAAATCAGCCTTGGACTTAATATTATTATTTAGGATATTATAATACATTGTACCTCTCTCATGTTAACAAGGCAAAATTAAAGTCAAGGTAAAATTTTTTTAACTACTGTAGGTTGATTCTCAGTTTTCTTTGTCTGTTTCTCCTTGAGAGACAAAGACAAAGAAATTAACAGTGTTAAGAAATATAATGGAAACGTAGTTCCCAGATTAACAACTGTAATTCAGAGTCTATACATGTACATCGAACACATGCAGCTAACATTACAATTTAAAATTATTTTCTGTAGGATTCACTATATAATTCAATTATTCGCCAAGTGAACTCCTTCAGGGATTTTCTGGGAATGCCTGATAATGGTCGCTTCAATACCGTTCTGTTTGGAGGTAATTATAATTTAAATTGTATATGTACATACAAAACATGCCATACAACTGGAATAGGTGCCATACCAGGTATCAGAGTTCTTTAGACATCTTGGGATTTCCTGCACAATGATTCTTGTGAAAACTACATGTATAACTACATTTATTATTCCTGGTTCTGAATGTGTTAACTAAGCCATCAAAAAAAGCCATACCAAACAGTTCACAAACTGGATTCATGGTCTGGCTCCTGAGTGAAGGCTTTCAGTATGTGAGGCCAAAATGTTTAAAGAAGATATAAAAATTAGAAAATTATTTAATTTTTTATGCTTTATTGTTTCAATATCAAGTGTTGTCCAAAATTTGTCTTAATATTCATATTCTTTTAGAGATTGACCACTAAGTTCTTTGTGTTTACAACTATTTCACACACCCCAGTATCCAGTTGATGAATTATATTCTTACTATGTCCATGAACTTCTTTTATGACATTTTGCAGGGTTTCTAGGGTCCTTGTTTTCTCTTCTCCAGTTTTTGTGTTGTCCTTTGTTCGGTGCTGTGTCTGATGTGTATGGAAGAAGATTACCAATGATATTTTGTATGGTAAGGCCTTCAATTTAATTATTAAAGTGTTAAATGAAACTAAATATATTGAATTCATTAGGGTGTTCCAGTTTGCCTCAGTCATGAGTTGAGAAACACCAGGATGATTTTTCATCCAGTCTTGTTGTCTGCTAGCTTCCGGACCACCGGTACTGTTAAACAATTCTGCCACGTGTATGTTACAAATGGCCTTGCTCAAAACATTGGGTTGTCCTTGCATGAAATACAAAATCAATGTCTAACACATTCCTCTTGGGTGAAAAATTAAAAATACTTTATGTATATTAATAGTATTATGATCCTCTGCCATTAACAACCCTCATTTGAAATAAAGAAGCGTGAGAACAAAATGCCAACAAATACCAAATGCAGGGGTGTAGCTACCTGTATGCATGGTTCACATGTGCGTACCTGGAAAAAGTCATGCACAAAAAAGATATAAAATGAATAAAAAGTAAAAAATAAAGTCAATTAATTCTAAAAAGAAAGCAAAATATCTAAAGATAATTATTTTAAGAGCACAATTTGCCTTAATTCATTCAACTCTGGTTGTTTCATTGAAATATATAACAGACTTTTTTTCCTCTCCACCTAATTGTTGGGAGAAACGAAGTAATTCATTAATGGACCGAATCTTAAATAACATATATATCTAATGAAAAGATGGCGGGCATTTTCACTAAAAACATGTTCGAATTCCTAACCGTTTACGCACACCGATAAATCCTGGGAGCAATGATAAATGCGACGGTGACAGCGATTGCAATGTCAGAGAGCATCAAACGAAACGACCCCCATAAGATTAAGTAAATGAAAAACAGCAAATTTTGCAATCTTGCACGTGCAGTGCGCTTTTCTTTACAACCTGTACGAACACGACGTTAAATGTCCTTTTGTGACGTTTGGAGGACGTAAACACAGGGACAAATTCAATTTCTTCTCAGAGTCTGAACCTCAGGTGCGCTCCCCAAGACTTCGTAGTAAGTTCACCTACAGATGTATATACGCCATTTTAAGGTAGAGTTGTTGTTTTTTTTTGGGGGGGGGGGGGGAGGGGGGGAGAAAGCGATTTGGACAGTTATGCATACCTCAAAAAAAATCCTGGCTACACCCCTGAAATGGCTATAAGTTATGAATTAGATCAAGGAATTAGATGGTCATTTTAAGTAATTAAATAAAGTGAAATAGTATTTTCACTCACAGAATTGATTCATTTTACCTAACTTTTTTACTGGCATTAATTATGAGAGATTCTAAGATTGTCCCTGCTAGATCCCACTTTAACACATGTTTATATGCTAATAATTTTGCATTGCATCTGTTTAGTCAGGAGTTCTGGTTTCTTATATTGTTTGGGCATGTTCGTGGAACTTCACCATCTTTGTCATTGCTAGAATCATTGGTGGTTTGTGCAAAGGTAATGTTACCATCTCAACAGCCATTGTTACAGATGCCACGTCTGTGAAGAACAGAGGAAAAGGAATGGTATGGTCTTGGAACTATAATAATAATATTGCAATTTTAGTTTATTTTATTCATAGTATAATTTATAATTGTTATGGTCATTGTTGGGAAATGGTGGAAAAGGTGGAATCACAGATGTACCTGTAGTACGTAGGTTGTCCTAAATATGTAGGTAATTTTCTTAGGTAGATAGGTATTAAAATTAGGAACGTACTTTTAATATGGAACTCAACCGTGCTGCATACAGGGATACCAGTAGACTACCAGTAGTCCCGTTTTTCCTCAGGGATAGTAGAGCAAGCAAAACGTGAGCGACGGTGAAAATCAATTAACCCACATGAGAAAGGTGAGACGTGGCAATGAGACAGAAAAATGAGACACCACCGTGTCTCACCTTTCTCACGTGGGTTGATTTTTGCATGCAGTCCTGTTTCGCTCGCTCTACTATCCTTGAGGAAAATGGGGACTACTTGTAGTCTAAGATACTAGTTGCTAAGATAAATACTTTAGTTTAAGAATAATACACAAAGTGAGAATCAGAGGCCTTGATCATACACGTAATATTGTAATTTTCAGGAGTTAGTTATCTGCAGGTGATCACTGTTGTTCCAATGTCTTTTCCAATAGGCCCTTGTTGGCATAGCATACTCATTTGGTTTTATCATTGGACCCGTCATTGGTGCTGTGTTTGCAAGGAGATCAACACTTAATAGTGGAAATCCCTATCTACTACCAGCTTTGTTTGCCATAACTTTGACAGCAGCAGATATTTTGTTTGTGTATTTTTACCTCAAGGAGACACTGCCTAAAGAAAAAAGGGTAACTATATAAGTTTTTATTCATGTCTTTGTCTTATTTTGTAGCTATCATAAGCTATCATCGTCATGTATGGTCATCATGAAAAATACTTAAGCCTTTTAGTGTCAAAAATGAATTTTTTTAATCTTTCCGTCCAGTTTCTTATACATGTATCTTTCTTTAAGCGAGTCTGATACATCAACTTGGGACCGCTTTAAAGTTACTATAAGATTGTTTTTACAAAGCCAACTGTTAAGTGCTTTTGAGAACAAGGTGTTACAAATATTTATTGAGAAATAGTTTAGATTGATGAATTATGGTGTGCAATGACTCATATTATATTCCTCCTGCAGGCACAGTCTTTAGTATCACAATTCAAAACAGCCAGTCAACTTCTCAATCCTGTTTCACTTCTCAAATTTGAGGCTGTAGAAATCCGATCTAGCAAAGAAGGTAAGTGATCACACAGGGCAGGCAGGCCGGGGGTCAGGTGAAAGGTTTGAATTTTTAAATGCCTATTCTATTATTTTCTCAAATGACGTTTGGATTTCTCAAGTGTCTTAACTTGTCTTTCAAAAATTTCTCAAACAACTTTTTGGTTTCTAAATGCAACCCAATGTGTCTGTTGATTTCTCAAATGACGTTTAGTTTGTGACTGTATTTCAATGGGAAATTTTTGTCTCAGAGAACGGTCTGAGGTTACCAGTAGATATGAGATTATCAAAACTTGTAATCAAGAAAACCACCCTTGAAATCGGATTCTATTCAAGCAATTAGATAGTTATTTCAGTGAAAGTGAATATTTGAAATTTTGACTTTATACTAATAAATAACAAATTAATGTCAAATTTTATTTCAGGCGGGAATTCCTAGCCTGAATAGACCTTTTTCCAACTTTTGATATGGACAAGTTCGGGAAAATCCGTCGACACCACTGAAAACAGCGCCTAAAATTAGTAAAAGTAGGTTGAGTTTGATCGTCCAGGTGAACGTAGTCCTGAATAGGACTGTTGTTGTTGACAGTGACTGACGTTTTGACAACCTGTGCAGTAGTCATCTTCAGAGTCAAAGTGGGTTGTATCACGTCAGTTTGTGGTGTTATACTCTGGTTATTGATCTGATTGGTCAGATTGACGTCAGTCACTGTCCACAACAACAGTCCTATTAAGGACTACGTTCACCCGGACGATCAAACTCAACCTACTTTTGAAATGACTCTTGGGTTCAAACGTTTCACAAAATTAGTAAAATTGTCAAGTTTGAAAGTCATTTGTTGAAAACTAATGTGAAGATACAGTTCCGCAAAGTCGCGACATTTTACAGACGTTTGACTGTATGGTGGGGAGGTCGGGTGGGGGGTACAAACTTAGCCCCGGAAACCATACAAAGGTCCGCTGTAAATTTTCGCAACTTTGCGGAGCTATACCCGGCTTCGCTCGCTAAAGACTGACGTATCGCTTTCAAACTTGGCAATTATGCTGTAAATTTTAAGGCGCTCTTTTCATTGATTTTGACGGATTTCCCTGAACTGGTCCTGGATATAAAAAGTTGAAAAAAACGTGAAAAGGTCTATTTCAGAAGTGTCCTCGAGTTTAGACTGCTGAATATAAAAGAAAAACTGATCTGAGGAACTAATGTTTTGCGTTTGACAGATGTATTCTGAAATCAAACTTCGTGCCAGCTAAATTATAGAGAGAAAAAAAATCAATGTATCTAGTCCATCTTCGATTTTTTTCCTTTCACTACTGGCATTAGCGTTTTCGGCTGAGTTTGGGTCGGTCGGTCTGTTCACACATGACCGATCGATTTCCTTCCTCTTTGTTTGAAAATGGCAAAATATGGGTCGGTCGAACACGATTGAAAGCGGAGGAAAAATTCAGTGGGAATCTTCATATAGATAGTAGCGCCGGACCATTATGTTGATTACAAGAATGACCCCGAGTACAAGTAAAACTCGAGCCAGTTAGTTTCCCAGGTCTTCTAGTAATGTGACTAATGTGACATAGCACATGAAACGGTTTAAAAGCTAGTGCTTATAGTCGAATAAAAAGTCCCTATTATCAGCAGCAACCGTAACACACGGGACGCGGGATAAACGTGAAATCTCCCTCGGAGAAAGATTCTGGTGTTCCACAAAACGGAATCGTTTTTTCGAATCAAAGACCGATTCCAAATTGAAATCTGACATTGCTGAATTATAAGAGTTGTCTGTACATGTGACTGCTGCTGTGATAGGGCTGCTATGGTAAAAAAAAGAATGCTGTCATTTTAGTTCCCTGTCACTGTCGCCATCTTGTCATTTGTGGTTATTCATCGGTTTCCTTTAACAGGGTATACCTGCCTCAGGTTTTAGCTAACTATGATACACGTGTCTTGATTATTTTTAGATCTGAACACTGTCCGTGGCCTTGGTCTGGTTTATTTTCTGTTTTTGTTCTTCTTCTCTGGACTTGAGTTCACGCTGACGTTTTTGACACATAGGAACTTTAAGTATTCCAGGTAAAGGTCGGTAAAGGGTTGTCTACAGCCACTTCACTAAGTGTTAGGCCACAGCACCTTAATGTAATAGTTAATCTGTTGATATCGTTTAGTTAGTACACACTTTGTGTAGACTAGTTGTTGGAGCTTGCGACGATTAGCGCCAATTCCAGCCACAAAATCTAACTAACCTCGTTTTCCCGGTACCAGCTTAAAGTTACAGTACATTTCTGCTCAGCCACTGAGCCAGTTTATTATTAATTAATCAATTAATTTATTTATGCTCGGACTGCATATTTTTCAGTAGGCAAAATTACATAGTTTCCGATTTTGTGAACAAATAATTTAAAACTGGCAAAAGTCAGGTACGAAGATAAAGTCGTGCTGCTGCTGTAATTTTAGATGCACAGTACGTAGCCGGCTTTCAAAGGTGTGGTGGGAGTAGACTATACTTGTGTTTGTATGACTTAATTCATGTCTTGTTTTTTAGCATGCAGCAAGGAATGATGTTCTTCTTCATGGGAATCACAATGGCACTTGTGCAAGGTATTTAGCGTCCTTCAGCAATGGTTGTTATTGTACATGGTGTAAGAAGTGTTTTTCTTAAAGCTTACATTCAGGCTGGAAGTTTCCTCCGATACTAGTAGTTAACTTCAACCCTCGAAGCTGCGACCACTTTAGGCGCCATGGCGACTAAAATTTTGGTACTGGCGACTTGATTCGGAAAATAGTCGCCAAGTTGGCGACCGGAGAAAAACTGAAGAAACGAAAAAGATGATCAATTGTCTGAATTGTACTGAAATGATTAAGGTCCTCTGCTGATATCCCAGAGGGGGAAGATTAGAAGATCTCGTCAATATTCATTCAAACGAACGCTTACTTCGCTAAGATTTCTACTAAAATATTGTTCTGCTCCACTTAACACAGGTCCGTTGCCTAGCACGTGACAAATTTTTAACCTTGTAACGCGTGACAAGCAGCACGCGATCGATTTGTTTTTCATAATTTTCTCTCGGAAACTGCGTGTGCGGCTAGCTAGACTGGGAAGACTACAACCCAAATAAATAAATATTTTGGAGGGGGGGTTAAAATAAATGGAAAAGCAGAAAGTTTAAGTCGGCATGGAACATTTTAAGATAAATTTCAGTAACATGAAAGGTTGAATCGTTTTTTATATATAAAATAAAAAGCGACCATTTGCAGACCAACATAACATCATCACCAGATGAACCTAAACTTTGCGAAAAACAATTGTCTTAAACGTCTTAACCAAAAGTAAAGCAAAAGCGGTATTTTTGTTAGGGTTTTTTTGGCTAATAGAAAACTATAGGGTTGATTTATAGATCACGCCGTCTTTTCCGGCTGCGTGATTGAGGCAATTTTTGTTTCATAGGACAGATGTAAATAAATTCTCAATGTGCGGTTTCATTACTGTAATACTGAAACAAGACTAGCTTTAAACCAGTTTTAGCTCAACATTTTGTTAGTTTTGTATGTCCTGGTACTTTTCGCCAGTGTTAAAAAGAATGTTTATGGGAAAATATGAGACACCAGGAGACACGGTCACAGTGCTTACGCAATTAATTTTCACGTGGACGATTTCAAACATTCCTGTCGGTCGTTTTCCTAGCTAATCTTCACTGTGTGTTCCTTGTCTTTGCACTATGTCTAGGGAAATTACAGACGATCTGTCGATACATTAGATGCAGTTCACTATGGCCTCCGTGAACTCGGTCACAAAGGCAGTATTTTGCAAGATATCTTCTCTGTTTAGAAGCAAACAAAAGCAGTGTTACTCGACATGGATTATAAGTTACCCTATACACTTGTGAATACAGTAAATGCCATTTAGCAACATTGTCTTGGCTGAACAATACCATTTTTAAGCCCAAATTAATTATTAACCAATTATTAAAACTTTATTGTCAACATATATTTGGCGCCTAAAAAAATCCTTTGGCGACTAAACCTAACGAGTTGGTCGCCAAATGGCCACCAAAAGAAAAAATTAACTTCGAGGGTTGAACTTCATTTTTGCCGTGCGTTTGTTCCGTTTAGTATAACGGATGACTCAAGTACAAAGATGGTTTAAAATTGCTTAAAAACAGAGATCCTCAGTTTCATCATTCATGAAATATCGGACTCACAAGAGATAAACCGAACATGCGCACTCTCAACTATCCACTTTGACCTTCGTTGACCTTAGTTTTGTCCTCAGCACACTGCAGAGTATGAAAAGTTGGTGTAATTTGAAATTTTTTCTTATTCAAAAATATATTACATACCATAAGTACTGAACAACAATTTGATGTTGTACTTAAATGTAAAACGCTGAGACACTATTTAAACAATAGACCACACTTTCTCTGGGTTTACCGGCGTGATAACCCACGCGGGATGTTGGGGGAACGCGAGAAAAGCTTGTAAATCGCGAGCCGAAGGCTCCCAACATCCCAAGTGGGTTATCACGCCGGTAAACCCATAGACAGTGCGGTCTATTGTTTTCTATGAGTTTACCGGCACAATAAACCATACGCTTTTAACCAATCAGAACGCGCGTACTATCTTACTTATTTTGTGAAAGGTTTGAACCCAGGAGTCATTTCAAAAGTAGGTTGAGTTTGATCGTCCGGGTTAACGTAGTCCTGAATAGGACTGTTGTCGTTGACAGTGACTGACGTTTCGACAACCTGTGCGGTAGTCATCTTCAGAGTCAAAGTACTTATTTTATAAATTAACATACCGTAAAATTCTTAAAATAAGCCCCTCCTTATATAAGCTTCTCCAAATATAAGTCCCCCAAACCGGTAACGCAAAAAACCCTCCGTTAAATCGCCCCTCCAAATATAAGACCCCCGGGGGCTTGTAGTTGGAAAATTGCCCACAAATACGAAGTAAGACAAACCAAAAAATGGTAAATTTACTTCCAACTATAGGGTTAGCCCAATCGATTTTGAAACGCAAATTTCCCTCCGTAGATAAGCCCCTCCAAAAACAAGCCCCTCTAAAAGGGCCTCTGAGAAATATAAGCCACGGGGCTAATTGTCGGAATTTTACGGTATTAAATAACCAGTAAGATTAATTGAAAATTATCCCCAGCGCCGGCTGCCGGGCCCTTGTAGCAGAGTATCTTCCGGGTGAAGTTGTTATTAAGTTCATTTGGTTATTTTTCAGGTGGTTATGTTCGGAGACAACCTCCAGGCTCTGAAAAGAAAACAGCCCTTAAGGTACAATTCTTAGTTACTAATTTCCTCACTAGACTCGCCGTGAAAAGAAATTCAGTTATTAGTAGAAACCTGCACAAACATATCATTGCCAAAAGGTTTACCCTTGTGCTTTAGCAATTTACCGCCATTATTGTTTAACAGGTGATAATTTCAGGATGTAGGATTTTGTCGTCTGAGTCAAAAGTTTAAACCTGGTTAGTCAGATGTAAGAGAATGATGTGTTGTTATTGTTGCTGTTGTGCCTTTACAAATTGTGATTTGTGTACATTGCTCATATTTTGTGTTTTTGTTTGTTTATTCGCCGTCAGGGCATGGCAGCCATTATGCCTGCAATGATTATTGTTGGTTTGGCTAAGACAATCCCAACTCTTTACACAGGACTTGCTCTCTTTTCATTTGGTAAGTTGTTGGCTCCTGTGCCTCCATTTTGCTAACGCTCGCACTGATTCATCCGTTAGTCGGGAATATACAATCCACTCTGTATCACCTTCTTTTTTGTTTTGCTTTGTTTTGTTTTTTTACAGGTTCTGCCACAGTAGTGCCTTGTTTGACAACTATGATTTCTCATCACGGTAAGACCGGCTGGTAACGAGCTAACGCTGATTAGAGCCCGGCTCCCTTTGAACATCTTTATTCAAAATATGAGTATTTCTTAAATACAGTTTATCGTCGTATTTTTACACGACTATAACCATGTGATCATTTAAAGTTGAAGCAGATTTGTAGTCAGGTTTGATAGGACATTAATGAAGGGGATGGTCAGGATCCACTTTCCAGTGAACAATGTTCCAAATAATTCTTTCGCCTTCTTTTACATTGAATATTACGGCAAGTGTCCTTTTTTAAAAGTCATACGAAATGGATGATCCCCCGATCAAAAAGGAGATAACGTTTTCCAGCGGAATTAATTATTTACGATCTCTAACTTTGATTTCCCTCAGGCAATGACGACCAAAAGGGGAAAGTCATGGGTATATTCAGGTCTCTGGGCGCCTTGGCCAGGGCAGTTGGTCCTGTAGTAAGCTGTTCTGTCTACTGGAGTGTGGGTTCGTTTTGGTGCTACTTCGTTGGAGCCCTCCTGTTTATGATCCCCATGCGGCTCCTCGCGAAATTGCCTGCTTTACGTTTTCATAATTAGAATTTGAAAACCCAAGTGAATGTTCGAGCAGAAAATGCCGTATTATTATTATTATTATTATTATTGTCCTCATTATTATTATCATTATCATTATCATTCTTCTTCTTCTTCTTTTTATTATTATTATATGTTAATAAAGCATTATTATTATTATTATTATTATTATTATTTAATATCATTATTATTACTGTCAAGTATTTCGCAATAGTTTTCATTTTGTATGGACGGCATACCGGACAGTAGGAAAGTACTGCTTAAAGGGTCCAATCTGGATATGCAAAAAGTATTTAAAAGCTTAAAGATTATTTTACGTACGAATGAATCGTTTCTTTTGAATATTTTTAATTGAAGTTGTCAAGAACGAAAACGCGTTAGCTAGAGCTCAGGTAATTCACGTAAGATAATGACTGCATCTTATTTGAGCATCATGATCAATAAAAAAGCACGAAACTAAGGTTTTTTGTTAGTTGACCTAAATACCACATATATTTTAGCCCGTGAAAGTTGGGGAAATGCGTGTAAGGCAGCACCCGGCTCCCTTGCGAATGTTTTACCAGCTCTGAAGACTGGAAAAATGATTAACCATGACGCAGATGACGTAAGAAATTTAAAGAGAGAAACTGTTGAGCAAGTCGATGAACGAAAGTTCAGCCAAAATTGCATAATCACGGTTTGGGAAAGTTCAAGTCGAGTGTACAAAAAAAGAATGATGGAATGGATGAAGGGAATGGACAGATTGAACAGGTTGAGTGTGTTGGTGAATTCAGTCCATTTTCCTGTGCCCCTCTGTTTAGCTAGGAAAACTGAAGAATGTTATATCTTCTGCCGGGCAAATGCGGAATCCACACGCTCATGATTAAGGTGAGAGTCGCTAGCCTACAACACCCGCCGAAGGTAATAAGGAATAAGAGATGATCGAGATCGCAAATGAGAGGTTACTTTGACTACTTGCGGTAGGAGAAAGCAAGCACTTTTGCAATAAAAGCTTTTGTTTGTCTTTCAACTTAGATGCCACATAAAGGTTTAAGGTGGACCTGTGATATTGTAGTCGTAAGAAGAATTTGATAAGCGGTATAGCATTATAGTCAATTTCATTACCGTAAAATTCCGAAAATAAGCCCCGGGGCTTATATTTTTCAACGGCCCTTTTTGAGGGGTTTACTTTTGGAGGGGCTTATATAGGGTGTTTCAAAAGTTCGTTCCGATTTTTATTCGCTTAAATTTCACTAATTATTAAAAAAACCTAATGTAAAACGTAGTATGTTATTCATTATTCATTTAACATTGAATAACTAAAATATTAGTAACATGAATGTCTTTCTGTATGTTTTCTGAGATTTTCTAAGCGTTCAGGTATAGAATGTACGAGCTCCCAAAGCGTGTCCAAAGCGTAGTCACCGTCTTAGCTCGTCAAGTGTTTTGGGGGCTGGATCTTTGTATGTTGTCTCGTCTACGATAATCCAGATGGTCTCTAGGGGGTTCACATCACATCAGTTTTCCTGCCGGTCCTCCTTAGGTATAAAGTTGGCAATACCTTCTGACACCATGCTTGCATGAAGTTGAATTTTTTTTACCTGTCTGTTTTGTGGAAGTATTACGTATATACTTACAGCTTTGACAATATTTCTCACACAGTTTGTGAAAAATCGACCACCCACTCCGTGGTTTGTCTTGTAAGGTCTTTACTTTTGACCACTTGTTTGGTCATCGTTCAGACTTCTTCAACAATTTGACAAATTTTCAGTTTTGACTGAATAGCCAGAAGACCATAAAAATAGATGCCCGAGGTCTAGCACAAACAGTGTAGGCCTTCATTTTCATGAAGGAGTAGAGAAAATAAAAGAATACGATAAAAATACCAAAAATAGAAAACCTACAAAATGGGCAGGAAAAGTATGGCGGGAAAAACCTCCCGTATGTGTAAAGTTGGGGCAAAAATTAAAAAAATTATAATTTCTTCAAATTTTAGTTTGAAATTGTTTTGAACGGTTATTTAGATAAATTTCTTACCTGAACCAGTTTACATTTGCCTAAAGAAGCATTAAACGCTTTGCGAAAAATACAATTTACAATCGGAACGAACTTTTGAAACACCCAGTATTCGGAGGGGCTTATCTACGGAGAGAAATCGATTGGACTAGCCTTGTAGCTGGAAGTTAATTTACCGTTTCTGCCTTTGTGTTACTTTGTATTTGAGGGCAATTTTCCCAGTACAATCCCCCCGGGGTGGGCTTATATTTGGAGGGGCGATTTAACGGAGGGTTTTTTGCGTTACCAGTTTGGGGGGCCTATATTTGGATGGGCTTATTGTTGGTTTTCACATGAGGTCACTAAAATTCAAACTAAAAAACTATCCATCCTACCGAGATTTTACTTTCACGATGCATTAGAGCAGCTGAAAACTAATTGTCAAACAAATTTTCGCTTCAAAAGGGTTCTTGGTTTTGTGATAGAATACGCTTGAATTTCTAAGCTTTTGCGTGACGCGGCAGGTTAAAAAAATGACTTATTTCAGGAAATTTTGCCATCTAAACAGTTCATGTACTGGAAAAAGTATTATTTTAATATTTATGAGTTTCTCGAAGATTAAATTCACGCTTTTATAGCAAAACTCGGTAACAGATGTTTCTGTTGGTTTCCGTCCGCCATGTTGGAGCTCATCCAGGTGAGCACCAGCATGGCGTCTCCATACAAATCTCTATAAATTTGGGTAAAACATTTCTTCGGATATCTCGTATACGAAATATTCCTCTGACCTGAATCTTGGGGAGGGTCTTTGCATATGTACCTCCTTTCATTTCCCAGTTTCTGGACTTTATCTATTGAATGGTTTTGATTTTTATTTTGATCTATTTTGAATGGCGTGACACCGAAAACCAGCAATACATGGATGATGGAGGGGCTTATTTTCGGAATTTTACGGTATTTTATTTTATTTATTTTCCAAGTACTTATTCTTCATCTAAATGATGATTCGTGACTTGTGTTGCGGCAGCTTATCCGATGCTGTTCAATACGATGCTGTTCAATGCACTTTATTTTCATGTATTTGAGTTGTGCAGCTGCATGCAAGGCATTCATTTTTCTAATCCTTTCTTGTCAGACCTTTCTTTATGAATTACATCACGTTACCACGCATGATTGACCAATCATAACTAAACTCACTATCCATAATCGTGCTCTTCCGGACAGATCAGATATCCACCTTCGAGTTTATCCGTCGCCAAACGTAGCCTACAATTATCAAGTCAATGTAATGTTTGTGGATTTATAGTGCACATGTTCTAGGTAAGTGTAGCTCTAGTGCCTCCTTTAAAAGCAATCGTTTTACGAGCAAGTTAAAAAGGCTTTATCGGCGTTAAAAGTGCATGATAATCGCTTGTATCCTCATCGACTATTATTGTAAGCGATTTCCGCTCGGCATGCAAACAATAACTGAACGCTATGTAAGTTTTGACCCCTTTCATTTTGTCTGGTATCATTCCTTTTAGAAATTGATCAACCTAATTCAGCATAAAATGTTTTAAGCTCCCCTACAGCCGCGTAGGCTTGGTTAGATTTGAAGTTAATAGCTAATACCGTTGAATTGGCTATATTGCTCTCCCCTGGATCCCGGGGGGGGGGGGGGGGGAGGGGGTACTCGACTAATATTTGGGTATAGATGAACCACTGAAAGTTTCAAACCCTGACCCTGTTTAGGACAAAAATATCCTAAATTACGTACCTTATTTAGGACAACACCCTCAATTTTATTACCCCGTTCAGTATCTGTCTTGTTTTAAAGCCATTTATTGGCAATTGCATTAGAGCAAATTCACGTAAAAGTAATTGTTTTTGTATACAAAATGCATGTAGGAAATCAAATCAATCGTGCAGGGTATACCCTTTTGACAGACCCACACGAAATTATAAACCGTGTCTGTTCAGGACAAACTCACGCGAAATTGTATTGTTGGTTTTCACATGACGTCACTAAAATTCAAACAAAAACTATCGATCCTGTTGAGATTTTACTTTCACGATGCATTAGGGCAGCTGAAAACAAATTTTCATACAAATTTTCGCTTCAAAAGGGTTCTTGGTTTTCTGATAGAGTACGATTGGATTTCTAAGCTTTTGCGTGACGCGGCATTTACATGACGACCAAAGGAGCTGTCATGTAGGTTAAAAAAGTGACTTATTTCAGGAATAGAAAAACTCGGTAACAGATGTTTCTGTTGGTTTCCGTCCGCCATGTTGGAGCTCATCCAGGTGAGCACCAGCATGGAGTCTCCATACAAATCTCTATAAGTTTGGGTAAAACATTTCTTCGGATATCTCGTATGCAAAATATTCCTCTGACCTGAATCTTGGGGAGGGTCTTTGTATACGTACCTCCTTTCATTTCCCAGATTCTAGACTTTATCTATTGAACGGTTTTGATTTTTATTTTGATCTATTTTGAATGGCGTGACACTGAAATCTAGCAATATTAACCTGTTTAGGACAGACTCACGCGAAATTGTATATTAACCTGTTTAGGACAGACTCACGCGAAATTGTATATTACCCTGTTTAGGACAGACTCGCGCGAAATTGTATATTACCCTGTTTAGGACAGACAGGTCAAAAACCACGGCCATATAATGGCTCACTTACTGATACCGCAAGATTTTTATTCTGCTTTGAGCGGAACTTTTTTCTGTTTAACTCAAGCTTTAAACACTAAAATAACAACAACAATTAACAATGAATGAAGCTGAGTATCTCATGAAGAATTAGCCGAATTCAATAATTGTTTTTTATTCATTCAAAATAGTTCCTTAGTCAGGATGTTAAAGGAAGGAATTGTGCGTTTTATGATAAAAGAACAAAACTCAGCATGTTTGTAGGCCTCTATGTAATTACCAATTTGGGATATAGAGGCATCGCTGAAAAGTCATGTGACGGGAATAAACGGGTGTAAATAAAACATGCTCACGTCAGCATTTTTTCGAGTATAGTAACCACCGCAATTCGCTATTAAATATTTATAAAATGCCATATAAACAAAAGTTATGTTCGGAAAACTACTATTTCCATTCAGAGACAAGCAAATGATACAGATTTTATAAAGATACCATTTTTATAAGTAGAAATCCACAAATAGCATGTAATTTTAGGGAGGTTTTTTTTTCGCAAAATCTTCAAATTACCTATGTATTAATTAATATCAAAAGTAAATAACCTCATTACCAAAAATAATCACTCAAGCCAATGTTTTTTCTTGGCAATAAACTCAAGTTGACTGTAGGGAGGATTGGAGCTGAGACTAGGTGTGGACGAGGAGGTCTGGGTTAGAATAGGCAAACTGTCTTGGCGGCGCCCATGCATAATAATCAGCCTGGTTAATTACAGCAGTTCTTGTTGTGGAATAATCTTGTCAATTCATCTCATTACAATAATAGGGTAAGTTTTCTTATTCCAGGTTTAATTATCTCACCGAGAGCACACTGCAAAATGGTTTCTCGTGTAAATTTACTATAATCTTTATTTTAGATTATATTTATGGCAAAGATTGTGAAAGTAATTAATCCCAGTCAAGGATGCACTGAACAAACTGAACCTCAAAGAAGAGAAATCAACTGGAAGTTGTGCGTGCTTTGTAGAACGGCAACAAGTGAACCTCTTGTTTGTCCAGCAAATTCGAAAAGGAAAGATGCTGGGGCAGGTTACAAGACACTTGCCCTTGACCTTTCTGAATTGCAAGAACTAGATGAAAATCCCTTTGGTTTTGATATCAATGAACTCGACAGTGGGAAGGGCATCGAATTTACTCTCAGTAGCAACAATGCTTGTTGGCATAAGTCATGCCGAAACAAAATTAATAGCACTGAGATCAAAAGAGTTGCGAAAAGGAAAAGGGAAAATGAAGATAATTCAAGCAAAACCAGTCCAGTGAAAACAAGACGGTCAATTGGTGAAAGCACCAACAAGAGTGTTGAGCAGTGTTTGTTTTGTGATCAGAGTGATGGTGGTCTCCACACAGCATCAACGTTTGAGATTGATAACAAAGTTAGGAAGTATGCTACAGAGCTCCATGACACAAAACTACTGTCTAAATTGGCAGGTGGTGATATGGTGGCAATTGATGCCGTGTATCACACTAAATGCCTTGTTGCATTCTACAATCGAGCAAGACAGAAGTATAGCACTGAAAATGTCGGTGATCAATCAGCTAGTCGCCTGCATGCCATTGCTTTTGCAGAGGTTGTGTCTTACATTGAGGGGTTTAGAGAATGCCAAGAGACGGTGCCAGTGTTCACTTTAGTGGAACGTAGTAAAATGTATTCTGGTGTATTGGAGGATCTAGGAGTCAATCAAACGAGTCGGACACACAGTACTCGACTCAGGGAGAAGCTCGAAGCTGAGATACCAGACCTTGTGTCTTACAAAAGAGGTCGGGAAGTTGTGCTAGCATTTGACCAACATATGGGAGATGTCATCATGAAGGCTTGCGAGCGAGATAATGATTCTGAAGCGCTACATCTTGCTCGAGCAGCACGAATTATAAGGAGAGACATTTTCAACCATGACAACAAGTTATTTGACGGATCTTTCCCCAGTAACTGTCAGGATAGAAGTGTCCCAGCTTCGTTGAAAGCCCTGATAAGCATGATTTTAGATGGGCCATGTTCCAACAAGACAGAGTCTTTTGAAGAGGTGTCAGCAACCACTGCCAGTCTTTCAATTTCTCAGATAATAAGCTTTAACTGTGTAAAGAA
This sequence comes from Porites divaricata, assembly GCA_038088405.1. Taxonomy (NCBI): domain Eukaryota; kingdom Metazoa; phylum Cnidaria; class Anthozoa; order Scleractinia; family Poritidae; genus Porites; species Porites divaricata. Next base: position 51,144,777 of record JBBMOI010000002.1, read on the forward strand.
ACGCACCACCAATACCACTGAGGACAAGCCTAAGACAGCCATGCGTCACAACAGGGAGCGAGAGACGCCTCTTCCTACTTACATCGGGTTAAAAATCCATGCGGAGACAAGGAGCAGAAGCTTGATTGATGCAATGAGTAAGATGGGGCTCTCAAGTTATTTAGCCGACCTACTACTAAAGCTGTTTCGAAGAAACAAGCGCAAGTTTCAGCCTTGAAGGACGATTGTTCATTGTTCTCCAGACTTTACATATCATGCCAGACTCGTGAAGGAGATCTTGAAGAATTCTTTAGGCATGAAAACCAGCCATGGCCTCCATCATTGTCCCAGCATGGTCAACTGAGGCAAGGTAACAAAGCTGAACTTGTCCGATGTTTGCAAGGCACAACTGAAGTTTCAGCAGAGAGCCCAAAAGTGGATGTGAAAATATTTGATGGGGCTGTGGTAGTACAGATGCTGCATCCAAAAACAGCAAGAACATTCCAGGAGTACACACAAACAGTCTTCTTGCCATACATACAAGCCCAGTTACAGTCATGTCAGAGAGTAGATATCGTGTGGGACACCTATCAGCCAGACAGCCTGAAGACAGCTACGCGAGATAAGAGAGGCTCTGGAGCCCGTCGACGTGTTGCTCCAACAGTAAAAATTCCACCAAACTGGAAGAGTTTCTTGCGCGTTGATGATAATAAGACAGAACTTTTCGGGCTACTTGCACAGGAAGTGAGAAGCATTGAGGCTGCAGGCAAAGACGTGTACAGCACATATGGTATCCATGTAGTGAGCAACACAGCAAGAGAGAGCCTGGAAGACCTTCAGCCATGCAACCACGAAGAAGCAGACACGCGAATTTTCTTGCATGTTCTCGATGCTGTTAAACAGCACCGGAGAATCATGATAAGAACAATAGACACGGATGTCTTCGTCCGTGCTGTCTCACAGATGCAGAGAATTCCACAGAAAGAGGTCTGGCTTGCTTTTGGCATGGGAAAGCTGTTTAAATATTACCCAATCCATGAAATTGCTCGTTCACTTGGTCCACAGAAGAGCCTAGCATTGCCAGTATTCCACGCGTTCAGAGGCTGTGACACTGTGTCATTCTTTGCAGGCAAAAGCAAGAAAAGTGCATGGGATACCTGGACTGTGTGTCCTGACGTTACCAGTGCGTTTTTGGAGATTGCCGATGCTCCCAGTGAGCTATCTGAAGAGTGTACAAGAAACATCGAAACATTTGTGATATTGCTTTATGACCGAGGAAGCCAGCTGAGGTCCATTGATGAGGCAAGACAACAATTGTTTTGTACGCGGTCTCGCAGTTTGGATAGGATTCCCCCAACCTCTGCAGCTCTGAAGCAGCATATCCTCCGAGCTTCGTTTCAAGGTGGCCATGTATGGAGTCAAGTACATGTAGCACTGCCAGAGCTTCCAAGTCCAGGTGAATGGGGATGGGAGAGGGATGACCAATGGAAACCTGTGTGGACAACGTTGCCACAAGCCCAGAAAAGCTGCTACGAGCTCATCCATTGTTCCTGTAAGAAGGCCTGCAGAGGGTTGTGCAAGTGCTCAAAAGCAAACCTTCAGTGTACAGCCCTATGTGCTTGTGGTGGAGACTGCTACCACTAGGTAAGGGCCAATACTGGACATGCATCAAAGCCATATCACTAACCTTCTGTGATAAACATATCCTGAACACAACCAAAAATATGTTTAATTGACTGAAAGCAAAGCATAAAAGCAGGCAGTATTTTTACGGTAGCATCTTTCATTTCTAGTAATCGATAATTTTTAATGAAATAATAATAATAATTTATGAAGTATATCAATATACCATTACACTAATAATGCCATTTGAAGTCAAATCACTGCTTGACATTATTATTGTAAAATAAAATCTTTTCTGAACACTTTCTGGAAGAATAAGACATTCTAAAAAAAACAATAATGTCAAATGCAGCGACATTCTACACTAAACATGTCACAAGAAAAATGCTGACGACAGCATTTTTCATTAAAACCGGTTTATTCCGGTCACATGACTTTTCAGCGATGCCTCTATATCCAAAATTGTTAAGTGGCTATTGGTTAGCATTTGTGGGAAGTTTCATGCTTTTATCAAAAAACGCACAATTCCCCTAGATTTTTGGCCTTGACTACTAGACTACCTAGTTTAAAAACAGCTAAAACATGCTTACCTCCATCGATGTTAAGTTCATCTTCGATAGCGCACGTTTAGGGTTGTTCAGCTCCGCAAATATTCTCCAAATAGCAGATATCGCCCTTCGAGTTGTCCTCTTGGTGTTCTTGTCATGTTTTTAGCTATTATTTCTCCTATAGCTAGTTCTTACTCTTGAAACAACTGAAATGTCCGCCATTTTGAATGAATAATAACAAGCTTTATTTGCGAGACCATACAAGTACATACAGTACTGCAAAAGCTATTTATAATTATGTTTTAAGAATAAGACCTTAAATTTAATCACTGGCCAATTAAACTACTTTGGCCAGTGATTAAATTTTAAGGTTAAATAAAGATCATTCCGAAGAATTACGCCATCTGGTCAAGAGTGACCATGTTTATCATCACGCGTGCGTGACATCAGATGGCAATAGACATTACTACCAACAAACTGTGATCATGCCTTCCTTTCCTAAATTCTTTCACTCCCTCTTCCAAATGAAAACCAACTGATCGCAGCTATGGAGCGTCACTAAAGACACCATTAAAGTGATGAAAAATCTTCAGTTAAAGATGGAAGAATAACAGGTGAATCGAACCATTGTTAAAGGAACAGTAGAAGGAGGGCCACAAACCACAAGACAAGACTAGCGGACAATATATTTCGGGTCACTTACAGTCCATTTATAATAATAAATGTTATTTAGCCAGGATTATCTCTTCAGCGTAAAATGCTGATGTCATTTTCGCCTCCTGCTTTCTTCTGACGCTATCCAGAATCCTCTCGGTTTTTTTTACGAGGTTTTACGTGTATTTTTCTTTTATCGACTGCAGGGCCGATGGCCACCATTGAGGATTCCATTGAACTGTCTTCGGAAATCAACTTCGTGGAAGCCGCACAGAGTGAACTTCAGTTCTTGAAGCTTGTAGATCATCACCAATCCCTCTTACAAGGTCCTGCTTTTAAAAACGCGTTAAGAAGATATGAGTTGTTTTGGTTACCGCTTTTCTCGAACTCCGATATCGACGGCAAGGAACTTCAAGCACCTCTTGATATAGAATGGATCTGGCAAGCACATATTCTTGATCTTAAGGTTTATGAAATAGATTGCAGAAGTATTGTGTCTAAAGAAGTCGATCACAGGATAATCAACAATCAGCAGAGAAACAAGGCGTTGGAAAAAGCAAGAGCTATATGGGATGCAGTCTATCCCAACGAAACCTTCGAGGCAGACCTCCATAATCCTCCCAGTTCTTTTCCAAAATGCAAATCCAAAATGAAGTGCAATTTCCAAGAAGCTTGTGCCCGCCTCAGAAACCTGTATCACAACGTTTCACTTCCTCATTATCAGGATCCATGGTTTCTTATGTCTTCTTTAAAACGCTACAAACAGCATCTGGCGTTAACTCGCGATAATCCAAACAGTAACCTCCTTACATGCTGTGATTTTGATCTCCTTTGGAAAACGCATCTGCTACATCCATCGATCTATAAAGCAGACGTAAATGCTATTCTTGGGCGTGTTCTGGAGCATCCAGAAACTAAAATTAACGCGTTAGACATATCTAAGTGTCTGACACTTGAAAAGGAGACGAAGGCGATATGGGGAAAGCACAATTTAGTCTTTAAAAGACCTGGAACTATGTTTCGAGGAGAAGCTCCATTTCCTCTGCCAAAAGAACCAGCAGACGCGTACCGACAATTTGCAGTCTTTGAATTTGAAATGGAGCTCGTCAAATTTGAGACCGAAAACTTTGAAAACGGCAAAACATTTTCTTTCTCTCTTCAGCTTAACAACAAGGAGGTCATTTGGAAAAATAGGCTAAAAGGAGGAAGCCACAGCCTTGGAAGCGATGGGGAACCTCTTGCAAAATTTGTGATCAACACAGACGAGAAAAACAGCATCACTCTTTCGTTTTATCAAAGAAAGTTGTTATCCAAGTCTCCAAAACTTAGTCATTCGATTGATCTCACAGATTGTTTTGAAACCGCTCTCAGTGCACAGACCATAATGCACGTTTTTCGAATTCCTATTCCGATTTTTGGCCCTGCTAACAGAAAAGTTTATGTAACTATTAGGACATGTGAATCGCCAAAGCCAATCAGCTATAGGTTTACCTTGAGTCCAGAGCCAGAATTCGCAAAGTTTAAGCACCCAGCAGATGTTCTTTCAGCTCCAAAAACGGTACTTAAGAGAGAAATCCTCACTTTGCAAAGGGTACCTTGTGAATTATCCGTATACCATTTGTATAGCTACTGTGGAAAACCTGCTTTTACGTGTCGTGTGCTGAATGCCGAACCAGCTGACGTCTTGGTATTGGAAGTTGTGAACAGTGAAGGTAATACCGTTGCCTCAGCTCAACTTGTTAACAATACTTTATTTCCTAGTCATTTGGAGCCTTTGGAGGACTCTTCTAGGTGCGTCACGACAAATATGTCTGGCAGCGAAACCGCGCTTCTTATTCGAGGGCAGTCAGATTGGGGGATATGTGTTGGAATTAAAACTACTCATCGAATGTCACTGGATGACGAAGAAAATACCGCAAAGATCAAGTTCTTTAGACTAGGGGACAAGCTAGCCTGGTGCGATGTAAAGAAGACAGAGAATTCGCTACTGATCCAAATAAATCCAAATGAAGACAAGGATATAGCAATGAATCCTAATGAGGGACAGATCATTCTTCCTACAGACATTGATGATGTTCCAGAATGTATAGCGACAGGCCTTAGCTTGATGTTGCTACCGTCTCTCTGCTATCTTGTAAGTTCGGTGAGTGAAGGTCAAAGCTTTCTAATGCAGGGTGCAGAATCCGACGTCACCACTTTGGTAATTCGTTGTTCAAGTCTTACACGTTACAGTTCGTCAAGTCCACCTTAAACCTTTATGTTGCATCTAAGTTGAGAGACAGACAAAAGCTTTTATTGTAAAAGATTAAGGAGGAATCCATTAGGAATTTGAGTAATATTAATTTTCAGTGGACAAAAACCTTGTACCAGAATAATTTCAAGTTTACTGCATTCTTTTTTCTTACTTTTCGAGGGCTATAAATGTAATTAGTCATATGAAATAACTCCAAAGAAAAGGTTCTAATGGGAGCCCGAGAAAACAAACTACAAAAGCTTCAATATCTTACGCATGACGACTGATTTAGGAAATTATAGACCCATTTCAATGTTGCCTATAATTAGTAAAGTTTTCCAGAAAGGAATTTTTAACCAACTGTATCGTTATCTAAAGGACAATTCTATTCTCTCTAAAATTTCAGTCAGGATTTCGCCCTCTTCACTAGACTGTCTCGGCTTTAATACAAATGTGTGACAACTTGTTTGAAAATATGGACAATGGGAAAATTGATCTGGATAGTTTTTCTTGATATTCATAAGGCCTTTGATTTAATTGATCATTCGATTTTACTAGAGAAAGTTGAGTTTTATGGAGACTCTGATAGGGAACTGATGTGGTTTAAGTCCTATCTGCCCGACAACAACGTTTCGTAAATAGACATTTATCTTCTCAAAGAAACTTACTCTGCTGAGTTCCTCAAGGGTTTATTCTTGGCCCCCTGCTATTCCTCATTTATATAAATGACTTACCAACTTGCTTAGAATTTACTACCCCCTGTTTATATGAGGACGATACCCAAATCTTTGCCTCTAGTACTGATGCAAATGTTCTTGCTAATAATATCAATTCTAATCTAGAAAACCTTTGTGATTGGTTCACAGTAAAGAGGTTTCAATTCCACCCTTTAAAAGCTAAGTTAATGCTCATTGGGTCGACATATAACTTAAATAATACATTCTATATCCACTGACAGTGATATTGTTTCGCATGTAACCTCTAATAAATGTTCGGGAGTATTATTTGATGAAAAGCTTACTCTTAAGGCTCACAGTATATATGTAACAAGACGCTATGTGTGAATGGGGAGGAATAGTTAGATATTTTTTCGGATACCCTTCTATACAAATACCCTTACTTTTCTCTTTTAGACGTCATTAACTTCTACACCGGAAGTCAGCTAGGTGCATGACCGCGTGGCTGTAATCCATTTCCATTTTAATTTCTGTCATAAATAAATTCCGCACGACGAGATTTCCTTTCGTACAGTTAACTCCAGCAACACAACTAACATCAGTACAGTCCCTTACAAAACTTGCTGAAAATGCTCAATCTCCACACCGAGAATAATTCATGTACAACATCGCAACACAAGAACGCGCTTACAGCGGTAGTCAGTCTCGGAGCGGGTGACAAGCTGTTACGGCACGTACACGGTAGTGGACGTAAACATTAAAAGGGAAAAGGTCTTATCGCCAAATGATGAAGAAGTAGCTAATTCTTCTAATAAACATACCCAATTCAAGACTGGAGAGCACAAACCATACCCTACCATACCCTTTTCAGACCAAAATGGTCGAAATTGATCCCCTGTTTCAGACCAAGACGGATGAATAACCACTGATACCCTTTGACGCCGCACATACCCATATAGCCTATAAAAGGGACTCCTCCCCCCCCCCCCCCCGGGCGAAAAACGCTTTGCAGATTATGAGTCTCGTTGCTTACGCAAGCGAGACTAATAAACTAGAAATACGTACCTTATGACAGGAAATTAACGCTCCATGAAATTAAGTTATTGAAAATCAACGCGAATTTAATGGAAAACGACTTTCGAATAAAGAAAAGTAACGCGAAAGATGAGGTAGAATTCATAAAAAGGAAATTAACGCGATTAAGACAGTTGGTGGTGACAACTGGAACAAATTTATTTCAACAACGATGAAGATGAACTCGAATTATTGTAAACCTTCGCCTTAGCTTTTGTGAAAGATGAAAAATTAAGGGTAAATGGAAAGAAAGAAAGCTTGTAGTTAATGTTTTTTAGGTGTCAAGAATGTCTAGACAGGTTTCAAAATTGGGGTTAAAATTAAGAGCGCGGAAATTAACGCTCAACAAAATTAACGCGAATTTTAACGATTTGCGTTAATTTCATGGAGCGTTAATTTCCAGTATAAACAATAATAATAACTAATAACTCACCCTAACTCACCGTTAATATCGTCGTGAAGGTCCCCAGTTTGGTGGGGGGTGTTGGTGTTGGGCTTGATTAAAAGGACATTTGGTTATTCAAACAAGACTGGTATCAAGACAGCTTTCAAGGCGCTAGTAATACCTATCCTCGAGTACGCCTGCCCAGTCTGGAACCCTTATCTGGTGAAGCACACCAAGGCAATCTAAGCAATTCAGAGAAGAGCGTCCCGACTAATATGCGGCCCCGACAAAGAGTATCCTGAAAGACTGCTAGCGTTACAATGGGACTCTTTAGAACTGAGAAGGAAATATCTTAGCCTAGTTCAAATGTATAAGATTATATTTGGTTACTGTGATATCAATTGCCATCATCACTTTGATATTATCGGATTAACTCGAACTAGAAGTAAGCATGCGTATAAAATAAGGCCTAAAGTTGCCCGTACAAATTATTTTAAATATTCATTTTTTCATAGATATATTAATGATTGGAACTCTTTGCCTTCTGAAGTAATGTCATCTCCAAGCCTTCAGTCTTTTAAAGTTTCACTGATTAAGTACCTTCGCTCATAATTTTACCTTAAAATACTAGGCATAGTGTCTTTAATATAAGTTTATGCATTATTATTAGTCATCTAGGCTTATAATTTATAGTCTAATTTTTAGTCTTTTAATTACATGTTTATATATTAATTATTAATTATTTTCTTTTTTTTTTCTTTTTGGAGGGTATGTCTTAGCATGGGAATTTGGTTTCCCCCTACTGCCGTCCTGTTAACCATTTTTGCATTTTTGTTTGATTGTATATATTAGTATTAGTTCATTTGTACCAGTTATGTATGGTTACGAACTGTGATTAAAGATTAAAGATATTTGGCCAAAAAAAAGTAGTTAAGGTGATTCCTTAGTAAAAGAATCTAACACAGATTGTAGATCAAACTTGGTACACTGATGTAAAAAGTGAAGAAGTTGATAAAAAAGTAATAAAAAGTGCTTGTTTTGACGTCACAAAGCTGACAAATACGGCTATTTAGGACCCTTCGACAAAAACTGCTCACAGCCCAAAACTGGAAAAAAGGAGAGATGTTTTTCGATGATGCATGTGATATCGCACAGAATTTGACTTTAATGTATTTTTTATCCACTTACGTACCAGAAAAATATACTTTTTTTACTTTACGCTCCAAAGTAGAATTAAATTGGACACGTGCTATTCGACCCGTGATAGCTCAATCCGTACAGTAAAATTGCCAGAAAACTGAACGTAGATTTGTGCCAATTTTTTTCTCATCGAAAGGAAGCACTGTCCTTATTAAAATAATGAAATAAAAAAATGGGTTCACCGTACTCGTTTTGCGGTAGAGCTGCAAAAAGTGCGCACCAAATACGTTTTCTCCGATTTTTGAGAGAGGACTGGGGCGAGTTTCAAAATAGAATGTATGTGAAAGGGGCAAGAAAGTATTAAAAAATCCGTTTTTACAGAATTTACATCGAGATATCACATTTAGGACACAATGGGATAAAGAAAGCGTTTAAATGAAAATCAAAGTGAGTAAGCACAAGTTAAACATCCACTATCGAGGTTCTCCGTGATGAAGTCGAACTCAGCAACACTGCTTATGTTATGCACATTCCTAACACATGGAATCTCACCTCGCCAAGAAACAACCGCAAGAAAAAATTACAATAGCGTTTCTCTTCAGTCAACTTCATGTTACTTCACATGCTCTTTTTACGGCGGCCATCTTGTTATGCGCAGTAAGAGATGCGCAGTGCAAAACCAGGGAATCACCTTAACGTCTTTCCTTAGTACATTTAATGTAAGTAAAATAAAACTATGATGGAAATATTATTTATTGTAACTTAAAATATTTACCTTCCTTTCCTTTCCTTTCACTTTATTTTTCTCAGTTAACTGGTCCGTATAGATTAGCAATTGCTATTTTGCGGGCCAGTCTATTTAATCAATATTTTTATTAAATAAAGTTGAAGTTAGAAAAAAAGTTGAAGTTGAAGTTGAAGTTGCTTTCTACTGTAGTAACTTATCAACTTCACGAGAATCAACACAAAACCTGAGAGATCCATTCTTCTTTTTGAGCAAAACAATTGGAGAGCTCCAAAGGGAGAGAGGTTCTTGAATTATTCCTTTTTCAAGCATTTCATCTGCTTAAAGGTCAATTTCTTTCTTAACATCAGGAGATGCTATATACGGCCTTTATTTTATGAGCATAGCATCACCAGTATCAATAAAATGCTGTACAAGGGAGGCTCTACCCAACTGATCCCCAGGAAAAGCAGAAACGTCACGATATTTATTTTAAAAAAATTCTTAAATTTTACTTTCTCATCAAAATGCTATCCAACAAATCAGGAAAAACTCTGAATGATCTTTTGGCTGTTGCCGATCATCTAAAGAGTAATGTTGAGCATCTGAAGAAGGAGAATTTTTGCCGGGCTCAAATGTTGCTAAATCTTTATCAACACGCTCGAAATCTGCCAATTTAGGCCTAAGAAAAATTTTAAAGGGTTAAGCGGAAGGGTTTACTATCCTAACAGGAATAGTTGCATCACTAGAAACCTTTACGAGCTCTGACGCGCCAAAACCTGAGTGAAGGTGAGGTAAATCAGACTTAGGCGTGACCAATTTTATTAACTCTCCCAAAGGGCTATTCTGAAGTTAATTTACAAATGCAAAAATAGAAGGGGATAAGAAGAAAAAGCTTATTAAATTGATTACAATCTTGGTACAAAACTAAAGCCTAAACTGTGCGCGTACAAATTACGTTATCTCCTTGGAGATCTAAAATAAACCAATTATTAACTATTTAACGTATGGTGTCTGCTCCCGCAATTCGCGTTTGACGCTCCTCTTAAAGGTACATAGTGACGGGCTATTTCTAGCGTCTGCGGTCGGAGAGTTCCAGGCACTTACAGCGCGATAGTAAAATGGCCGTTGCGCAGTAACTATTCTACATAGTGGGAGACTTAGATTGTCCCTTTTCCTTGTGTTGTAGTGGTGTGCGTCTGATCGCTTACTGAGTTTACTACTTAAGTACAAAGGAGCGAGGATATCAACAATTTTGTATACTTGGGTGGGATCACGGACTAATAGCTGATCTCTGATGGAGGGCCACCCTGATTACCGAAGAACAGGCGAGATGTGATCAAACATTTTAGTATCTGTTAATGCGAAGGCGGCGAAGTTTTGCACTAATTGTAACTTCTGTAGATTTTGTTTAGAGGTGCCTGCCCGGACAGTGGAACAGTAAGACAGTTTACTAAAAATAAGAGAATTCAAAATAGTTGACAAGACAGGTTTAGTAAATAGGTGTCTACTCTACTAATCTGACATAACATGGACAGGAGGGACGATGTTAACGTGTTTACATGATCATTAAAATTGAGGTATGAATCCAGTGTAATACTTAAGTTTTTAACTGAGGATACAGGAGTGATTTCTTGGCCAAGGAAAAGTACTGTGATGTCTGATACCTTGCTTAGGAGCTGCCTTGTCCCGTAAAAAATGAGTTTGGTTTTACTTGGATTTATCAGTAATTGGTGTGAACAACACCAGCTAGGAATGAGACGTAGGTCGTCCGTCACTTCAAGGCAAGAATTCATGTTTTTAGCAGAAAAGGAGCAGTAGATCTTAGTGAGACGTAGGAATCAGTATGGCTGGACTTAACTGCGGAGGGTAGATCATTTATATATAAGTTAAACAACATGGAACCTAAGATGGAGAATTGAGGCACGCCATGTGTTATCGTGAGCTCATCAGATAGAGAGGTGCCTAATCGAGTACACTGCTTGCGGTCCGTGAGGTAACTCTCGAACCATTTAAGAGCCTGGCTTGATTTGCCTTGGCTGCGTAGTTTAAGAAGAAGTGTACTGTGGCAAATAGTGTTGAAGGCCTTGCTGAGGTCTATAAGGACCATAGCTGTCAATTGTTGTTGGTCTATAACCCTGAAGATATGGTCAGCAACCAGAAGGCTCAGAGTTTCGGTAGAAAGGTTCTTGCGGTTCCTGCTCTAAAGTTGAGAGAGTTTGTCTTGCATAGTTAGGAAGTCGTTAAATTGAATCAAGGCAATCAATTGTATTAACCGTACGGTATTATTGCTTTCCGTATTAACCTAACATAATTAACTTCTTTTATATAATTATATCAATTTGGGGGCGGCGCTGAAGAACTTTTTTCTCCCAAATGCGGCGCTTATTTGAGAACGGAGCCTAATCGGGGTTGCCGGCGCTCACTTGGTGGCGGTGCTTATTCGAGTGAACAAGATAATTGGTTAATAAATGAAGCAGACAGCAATGACACATTGCCTTTAATGACGCGTTACTTACGTCCCTGATGACGTTAGCATGACGTCAAAAAATTTAAGGCTTAATGTTATTACTCTTAAAAGTTTATTACATTTAGGGCAAAAAGGCATTACATTTAGGACTTTATCACATTTAGGACTTTATTACATTTGGGGTCGTTTATTACATTTAGGCCTTCAAAAATCCAAACATTTCCAGCTTTAGCTATAAAAGCTGTTACTGTGCAAGGGAGGATGATCAAATCAGACAGAATTAATTTACCGGACGAAAGGTGTTAGGTTTGTCGAAAGAATGGGCAGGGAATCAGTATTTAGGGGTTAGAGACATCAAGTGAAGCAGAGAGAGATCGTGATAGATTGAGAGAAGAACAAGAAGCTTTATTATAATGCACAATGCTGATGAATCGTAATAGACAAGAAAGGAAGGTGGACGTGGTAGAGGACCTCTTTTAAAACATATGGTATGTTATTGTTCGTTTTAAGAAACATTATCAAAGTACATGTTAGCTGTCATAATTTCACAAATTGGGATAACTGAGGTAGAAAAATTCAACATAAACGGTTAAACATAGTTACAGCTGGTGGAAGATGAACCATTAGGCAATTTACATGGCGCGAACAGAGACTTTGATTAAGGGTTGCGTGGATAAAAATCCAATGTCCTTTCTCTCCAGGGTGTGTTTCAGGTTCCTCAGGCAGAATATCCTTGTCCGTTCATTGTCCTACATTTTCCATAGAAAAGAGAACATTCTCCGAAAGATGAAATCAACGAATTCCAGAATGGTCAGGATGCTCATGCCTAGAAAGAGACCAAAATTTCCTCCAAGAGTTGCTAAAAAGAAAATTCATGATTGGTTATTTGCTTGTTACTGGATAAGCAAACACGAAAACTGATCAGCAATGAACTGCAATTCGTATAACAATCGGCATCGTACTGATATTTGACCTAATTTGGAAACCTATTTTCTCATTAGTGCCATGCAGTGATTGAACATTTGAATGTAAAGTACGTACAAGTTTAATAGCGCGCAGTCTGAAGGATAAGTGTCTAAGGGACTAAAGCGTGAAAATGTAAATGCCTTAATATATATTAACCGTATTGACAAGGGTAATTGACCTCGAAAAACAGAATTAAGGGTTCTTTTCTTTAACAAAAACAGTTCGCTTAGATCTTTAGGAACTATTCATTATATCATATACAGTATTAAATGCTAAGAGTTATTAACAAAAGCTACACGGGTTGAAACTTATAATATATAAATAACTTATCTGTTATTCACCTTATATGAGATCTTTTTTTAAATGACTTAAACTTACATATCAAAGACCATGCCTCAAACCGAGGAGTTTGTTCAATCTCATCGTAACTCAGATCTTGAAAATACACATCCAAGAAAACTATGTTTTCACTGCAACAGAAAAATATAAAAATGGCGGTTGAGCTGATACCCTAATAGGCCGTCGCTGGAACACTTTTTCAAGTGCGGGGGCTGACTTAACTTTAACTAGAAGGCTAAAGGGACTCTCCACTTAGTTTTTGAGGGCGTGCAGGTTATACCTTAATGGAAGGTGACTCTAGGGTATTACTAATATATAGATTTGCCAGGGCTAAAGGAGAACCTCTCGTTAATATAATTATGATTTACTCAAACAAAAAATAAAATCGTGTAATGCTAAACGACGGATGAGAACGTGAGCGGCAAAAAATCAATAGGTCCAATGAAAAAAAAAAACTTTGCACGTGCAGCACACTTTTTTGTGCATTTCTCTGTCGTTGTTTTGCATACAACGTGAAACATCTTATTTAAACATCTTAGGTAGGAAATGTCGTAAATGTTCCCCCTGTTGCTTTTGTTCTTGTTCGCTTCTTTTCACTGCCGCTCTTTTTCACCTTGCTGGACGCTAGCATTTGTCATTTTCTCACCGCCAATTTTCATGTTGGTCTACCAACGAAATTCGTCTCCTTTGTTTTTATCTAACTCTTTAACTCTTTCTCTGTTATCCACGTCAGTAAAGACATTACAATTTAGTCGGAATCGACTTTGTTGATTTTTCTCTCAAAAAATTCCGGCTGGCCGTGCGATTTCGCCCCAAAAAACCTCTTGTTGCATTTGGGTTGCCATACCTGTCGATTAAGTTATTTTACATTGGTATGCCTGTGGTGCGGACAGAGCACGTACGGTCACGTGATTACCAAATTTTGCCACCCATGGTGCTCCGCTATGCCCGCTTTGCACGCGCGAGATTTCCGCTATAACAATCATCCCAACCTTTGTATATTCCATTATTATGACGACTTTTCCAAAATTCGAGATTTTTAGGCTGCAGTGAAGCTCCTTCTTTGCACAGACAGGTTATGAGTCTTAAGTTCTAATAAGAGAGTTGACAGAGATGGCCCATGTCCTAAACTGTGTTGCAGACGAATATTGCTCGTCATCTTCTACTAGCCAGGAAGAGAAATACTTTTTTTATCTCAAAAATTTCGCGCCATTCTGCATTCTTGTTATGCACCTTTCTCGTTTCTTAGATGTTCTTTTAGACGTATTCAGTTCCATTTTCTCTCATGGGTCTTGGATACTCTCAGGCGCGAGAAATTCAGTAGATACTAGGTATTTATAGCATTTTGTCAGGGGTCAGCGCTTGAATGGCGGACACTTTTTCCCCTAGTTTTGTACCTCAACTAATTCTCTTGCACATTTACACATCTGCAGTGATTGGCTATTGCCTTTGCAAAATTGCACATGGAGATAATTGCAACATTCCAGTCAATCAATCCAGTCCAGTCAGTGTGCTCCTTTACTTATACTTACACTTGGGTATGAATTGTTCTGTACCCTTCTATAGTCCTCTACCTTCATGCACTTTGCCGGTCGACTGTATTTATCTGATTCAACGGCTGTGAGTGGCTCACTAGAGAAAGTAAATACTGATTTTTCTCCTCATGTGGAGAATAGTCATCATATTCACCCGCAAAATTGAAAAACCGCTCCAGTGCTAAGACCTCAAAAAAACCTCAATATGCTTTTCACTTGAAACATTGTACAAACTTACTTAAGGTATTTTTCTTTTTTGGACTCGGACTTGTCAGTAAGAAATGCTTGTAGAGTTTAACTGTCCTAGCAGCGGAATTCAGTTTGTTGATCAAAACATTGTCATATGCAAGGTTGCATATGACAAAGATGTTTCATATTCTGTGTGGGTGCACGGCTGCTGGCAGCTCTCCTCACATTTTTTCTTCTCCACGGATGCACCAAACGTCTCTGTATATAAGTAACATTTCAAATTAAAAGATATGGATTGTTTGGTGATTCTTTAATTCGTGAAACATTGACTTTGTGTTATTCACAATACTAGTTGACTGACGTTTGTTCAATTATTTTAAAAGGAATTTAACTTCATAATTGTTTTGAAAGGTATTTTTTTTAAAAAAAAGTTATTGTCTTTTGCATGCATAGAGAGAACGAAGGGACAGTTATTTCACAGGGAAATAAAACCCTTACTCGGCCTCGTATCCTGGGTGGGGCTTAGGGAAGAATCTCGCCTTTAACGACTCTTATATATTTTAAGCCGTTATCCACTGAATCACTTTGTTCGTTGTTGACCAAAATCTTTGTTGTTGTTGTTTTTTTATTTGTCACCTCGCTGCTTTTCATTTCAATTTGACTCGTAAGCTCCAGTTTTATGAAGCTGATGACATTTTGTAGTTGTATTATATGGGGTTTCTAAAAACAGACAATTTCTGAAGTCATTGTATTTACGTTGGGGTAGAATGTGATCGAGAGGTGATGCTACATTGCAAAAAATTATTAGATAGAAATATTTTTGTGACTGCACATATACAGTATAAGTGGCAAATTTTAACTGAACGGTGAATGAAACATCGTTTTTTACTCAACTGAGGAGATGTTTTTTGGAATAGAGCACCATATTGCAATTGCTAAGCGCTGATTGGATGAGTGTAACCGTTTCTGTTCTTGAATAAGAATTTCTATTGCTCTAACACTTTTTTGACCTTGGTCATGTCCTTATTAAACCATTTATTCAAAGCCTGTTCATTTTACATGTATATTTATAAAATAACTAAGATAGTACGCGCGCTCTGATTGGCCGAGAGGCGTGTTTGCATGAGATTATGTAAACATGGTTGTGACGTCAAGATGTTTTGCTTTTCGCGCGCTAATCACGCAAGCATGAATTTGAAAAAGTTTTCGAGTTCAAAACGCGTCAAGTTTTCTTTATTTACCCATTCCTTCGTCGGCTGAAACTTGGAAAATCGTTGCAAAGAAGGTGTGTCGATTTTTTTTCGCTTAAGCTGACATTTTAAGCGAGAAAAATCCGTATTTTGGAAAACACCTTTTTGCAAAACAAGAACTGATTACGCGAGCAAGACTTCGTGGACAAGACTTTGCGACTGGTAAGAATTTCTCTTTTAATCATTTCAATACAAAGAGGAGTTTGCTTTTATTCTCGGGAAAGTTATTTTACAAAAGCAATAGAAAACTTTTTTCCTGTGTTTGCATAGCCTGATATAAACACTCGAGGCGTTGGGAGAATATCTCGACAGTTATGCAAACCCTCGACTTCGTCTCGGGTTTGCATAACTGTCGAGATATTCTCCCAACCTCTCTCGTGTTTATATCAGGCTATGCAAACACGGAAAACGTTTTCTATTGCTTAAGTAACTATAATTTGTTATCATGCCGCACAAGTAGGCACTCACCGTAGACAGGAAATATACAAAGTAGTGAGTCGTTGGGGGCACAGACTAGGGTATCTTCATCTATAAAGAATATCTTAATTATGCTGTTAAATATATATTATTCATTTTGCTAAAAGAACGTCATATTTTTGAAGCGTATATATTATACTTTCAAGGATACTGGATGCCGGGTGACCTGTTACCGAGGATATGGGTGTATCACTTGCAGTTCCAGTTAAACTGCAGCAGAAAACATGAAGCTGACGTGATACCAACAATCCGTTAAAAACAATTGCACTGTCAGTTTTCTCATGAGTTTAAAATGCGAACGTCCGAATCTGTTTTGGGAAGGCTAAAACGCAGACCTTTTTTTAAAATTATTTTTGCTTTGTTTTGATTTGTTTTCCTCCTATTTCCAAACTCATAACGCTTAAAAACGCGTTGGGGTTTCGGCTTTCATACTCACGATATGCACTCTATTTGAGTGTCATGTCGATGTATTTAGCACGAATTAAAGTACTAATGAGGACGCTATTTTTAACGTCTCCTTTTGCATACGGGACCGCCATTTTACGTGGTTATCCGAGCATCGCGAAGGTCTAGCCGCTTGCAGGGCAAACAAAGTACCTTCGTTTCTTCGTTCTTTTAAGACCGTGGGTATTGGTCCGGCCCCTGGAAACGACCCCATGACCTTCCGCTCTGCAGCCAAGCGCTCTACCGACTGAGCTAATCCTGTCTTGGTTAACTGTCGTATCAGAGGAAAATCCGTCTTAATATAAAAACGGGACGACTGTCATTTTAGGTGAGTAATGCGTCTGAATTAATGGATTTTGAAGATGAACTTTCCCTCTGAAACGGCTCTTAATTCTTACCTTTATATTGTAAGAGGTGGCAACCGCATATTTTTATAAACCAGGCTTCAAAAAGAGCATAACGGTCTCATGTGTTGATTAAAGATGTTTAAGGCATGGGTAAGAGTCGATTATGCATGGTTCAATTTGACTTGTTACCATGCCTCCCCGGGAAACCCCCGGGACAAGTCCAGCCCTTCAGGCGCTGGGGTGGCCTGGGGAATTGTTTGAAACGGTCCTGTCCCGGGAGTAGGGCTGGGGTAAATGAAAAATTTCTTCTCTTTGTTTTTCATAAACTAGTACATGTCATTTCTCGCGCGGTTTGCATTATGGCTACGGACCTAAAGACTACGTCTTTTCAAGGGCAAACGCAGGGGTTTGCCGGAGAGTGGTTGAAGAGGGTTAGGGTTAGGGTTAGGATAGGATAACCTATCAAAACTAAAGTCTGTAATTAAAGATATTTTTTAAAACTTCAAACGAATGAGCGTATGATGCCTACTCGAATTTATTTTTTTGTAAAATAAACAAAATATTTCTTCAGCCTAGTTTAATAATATTTTTCGTGGCATGTCTGTAAAGTAGCTAATTAGCTAAGAACATTGACCACGTTAAATAAAGGTTAGTGTATTATTGTATTGTGTTGTAATAATAAGACAAATTAAAAAGACCGTGTATTAACACGGATACAAGGCTCTTAAATATGTATAAATAAACGGAGATTCAGTCGAGTGTTCTTGTGAAGTGTTTTTTGTACCGTATCAAGGTGGCAAGGTGGCGCCTTAGAGTTTTTTCTTTGCGCGTTTTCGTTTACAAATTTATTTTTTAACTACATTATATATGTTTTATATCCTTCTCTCAATAAATCCTAGAAAACGTATCGTGTTGCTATTGTACGGAAATAAATAGTACTCTCAAAAAGATGTGCCCCCAAAAAACACAGATATGTGGTCGATCAGGAGCTCGGGGTTGGGAATTGTCTCTTTTTGCGTGCCCAGGGGTGAGCCCAGGGGTGGGCCCAGGGGTGGGCCCGGGGGTAGGCCCGGGGGGAATGGTAACAGGTCAAATATAATTGAACCATGCATTACTTTGAGCATGAAATTTGCTAAATATTTTTGTTTGATGTTGGAGTAAAAAAATAGGTAAACTCACCAAAGACAACTTCTACAATTTATAATTAACGGGAAATTTTGGAACACAACATTACATGTAAAATAAATAATAAAATCAATAAAATGTAGACACGTAAAATGTTCTGGCCTTGGAAAAGCTGTATCGTAAAAGGTGGACGTTCTCAATGACCTGGCAGACTATCAATGAACTTGGCGAAAATCTGGGAAAGAATCGGTGACATCTCTGAAAGTAAATGGAATATCAAATCCTACTGTGCTGTCGAACCAATTTAATAATCACTTTGCTACTATCGGTCCAGAACTTGCCAGCAATATTGATTCCTGAAATAGTGATGGTTATCAAAAGTACCTCACTGGCACAGATAAACGGTTTAAGCTCCATCCGACCAGTACAAATAAAGTTCTCTCACTTTTGAATCGTCTAAATAAGTCAAAGGCAGCTGGCCTTGACAAGATATCTGCTAGGCTCATTCGGGAATGTGCAGATCTCATTTGCATTCCTATCCGTGATATTTTTAACCAGTCAAGGCATATTTCCGGTTATTGTTCACCCACTAATTACGGCAAAAGGCTATGATTTCATTGGCTCTAATATGCATGAACAAGATAAAGAGTTTCCCCTTTAAAAAACGTACAATATAGTTCGGTCCCTATTATAAGCTGTTTCCTTCTAGACTCACTTTATTATAATTTCTGGTCGGATAAATTAGTTCAACTTAAAAAAACTGGCAAACTACTTTTACCTTAAAAATACATAGCCTACAGTAGAAAACTCTCCTTTTTCTCTTTGGCATTCTATCTGTCGTTATGAAGACTCGTTACTATAAAGAGCATGCACTCTGTTTTGGTTTACGAATTTCAGTTCTATATTAGATGTCCTTTGTGGCGGTTCAGTACCTCCCAGGTGATGACTTCTCTCTTTGCACATCAACAGGCGCTTGAATTCAGCTCGAAATTCTCTGTTTGTGGCCGCATAAACCCAAGGATTAAGAGAACAACTCAAGAAAAGAAAAAACACGACAGCACGATGGGCGACCCTGTGCAGGTGTTCTGGGTTCACGCGAATTATTATTGAGATGATGTATTCTGGGATCCAGCAAACCAAAAAAAATAAAACTACAGCTAAAACTGTTCGAGTTATTTTGACTTCTTCAATGTTGACTCTGTCACTCATTCGAAGCGTGCAGGAAATTTTGCGACTGTGATTTCGAATGTTAAGGAAAACCTTCGTGTAACAGTAAACTACTATTATACTGGTTGCGCAAAAATAAAAGCTGGTTTTAATCACGGAATATGTCAATTCTCCCTTTCTTCCCTTAAACTGTAGAATACAACCGGCTCGCTTATGGCTAAATTTGAACTTTGCAAGCCATGGTAGAGAAAAGACCAGTATAAATGCAATTTGAGCAGACCACAGCAAAATCAATATGGCACAAGATCTCCTTCTTGATTGAAATATCTTCCTGTATAGATGGATTTTTAACATGCGGCAATGTCTGTTGAATGCTGTTAGTGCTATAGTGTGAAGAGTTGCAAACTCGATAAAAAGGCTCATGAAGCCATGAAAACTGCAAAAATATTGTCCAAAAACCCACTTCCTTCCTGCAAAAAGCGTCACTGTAATCGCAGGTCCAACGAAGAGGGCGAAAAGGAGTCCAACAATGGCCATTGCGGCAATAAAAACGTTTGTATGAGTCAGTCTCACCCTGGAACTTTTGTAAATTGTAAGGCAAACCAAAAGATTACCGATAACAGCTACAACGTTTCCCACTAATGAAAGTGTCGCAGGAAGGATCTCCACATTTTCCAAAGCTGTGTTGTTCATGTTGATAAATTTGCTCAGAAATTTTATAAGGCAGTTAGTTTTGAGCTCGTGTAAGAATAACAAACCTCTGGTTGACGTAGAGAAAAAAATTTTCAATGAAGGTCCGCACCGTTACGTTAAAATACTTGTTTTTTTTTAGTAGCACTGCAGTTTTAGCAGTACATTGTTGGCGTTGATTCACAATCAACAGCCAGCACTTCAGGTACTAAGCTTTTAAGTGTGCAATATCATGTTCGAAAATTCAAGATAATTTTCATAGCAATTTATTCAATAGAAGATTGGGTAATTAAACTGTCCATTAACTACCACTTGTGTCAAACTAATTAAACTCTTAGTTTTTCTTATTGGCCGCAGCAGCTTACTTCGCGGGTGGCTTATTCAAAATAAAAACGGTCGAGGTAAGAAATGAGATACTTCCTAAGCAATCTAGTGACTAAATAAGCTATGAATATATAAAAGGATAACACAAGTGTATCGACGATCCGAGAGAGGTGCCCTGGCTTTTAGAGATAAAAACGAAATAATAAGTACTACCTTTATTTAACTTTGTCAAGGGCTATGTAGGGCATGGGTTGATAAAAACGTAAAGGGATGAGCCTGAACACTGATATTAAACAGGTGCTGTCAATAATAAAGTGACGGCGATCGTTTTTCTCGCAATATTCGTGTTTGACCAACTCGAAACCATAAACAAGAAATGAGTGTCCATCCTCGTCCTTAAGGAAATATGTTTTGTAAAATATTTTGCTTTTTGTGAGTTCTGAGTGACACTCGCGACATGAAAATAATGAATAACAGTCTGTCAAATACAAACATTTAAGGCAGTAGCCCTTCAATGAATTCAGAATTTTAATTCCTTAAATGAAAAAAAAAAAAAAAAAAACATAGAAGGCTGCTGTAAAATTTGTGATACAACACCGTACCAAACCATCTCTGGCCAATTTAGTCGATATCAAGAATTTAGACACCTTTTTTTCTCGTCAAGTTTGAACTTCGTAGATCTTTACTGTTCTTGCAAGCAACATTCTGAAGTCATGGGTATATGACACTATCTACAACACTCAAATTTAAAACGTGGCACCTGTCAACTTCAAGGAGGTTGTAGAGACGTCAGTCATTCTCCATAATAACAATACTATTAGAGAGCAAATAGTTAGAAGAAGAAATTTTTCGAAATCAATCTTTAACGTCCAGTCCAGTTGAAAGCAACAATATGGTGAAAGAATGTCAAAAAGAATCATTCTACGAATAACATCCAACATCAAATAAGTCATCCAAAAGAGCTGAAATTCAGATCAACAGGATGCTGGAAAAGTGCGCCGCCTTTGTGATACAAAACCGGATGGCTCTCATCGATTGATATTAAATTTAAAGAAGTTCAATAAACATTAATTTAGTCTATTACAACTTTTTAATGGAATCCGACTTAAATCAGCTATAAAAATAAAGTAGTCACACGTAACTCTGGTTGTTTAATGGTTTCTTTGGAACGTAGAAAC
This sequence comes from Porites divaricata, assembly GCA_038088405.1. Classification (NCBI taxonomy): domain Eukaryota; kingdom Metazoa; phylum Cnidaria; class Anthozoa; order Scleractinia; family Poritidae; genus Porites; species Porites divaricata. Next base: position 51,166,315 of record JBBMOI010000002.1, read on the forward strand.
GCGTACTACACATGTTGATTAAGAATAATGGCCTGGCTTCACCCAGATTATTCACTAAACTGTTAAACCCATCATAAAAGCGCGCAATGAAATATGCCCCACAGTCTCACTGGGAGAATTTTCAAAAATTGCATAGCGAAGTAAACATTGAAATGCATAATGCTAAATTTAATGGCGAATGCTTCAAGTCTAATGATCGTAGTAAAAACTGGACTCCTATCTAACTTATTGACTATCTTCACAAACGTGGTTATAAACGATATTTCCTTCAACGGGAAATACAACGAGTTAACAATATCACACGGACAGACGCACTCACGCCCCCAGACACTTCCACACTGGACAAACCAGAACGTGTTCCCTTTGTTATCACCTACAACCCAGCCCTTCGTTCCATCTCATCCATTATTCGCAAACACTTTCACATCCTTATTTCATCCCCCCGTTGCTACAATGTCTTTAAAGCTGCACCCATTGTAGCTTATAGACGCAGCAGTAACCTCAGTGATTTTCTAGTGAGGGCTCAACTTCGCAACCTTGCACAACACAACCAGCCCCGTGGCTCATACCCTTGCGGAAAAAACTGTCTCACTTGCAAATACATATCTGACGGACAAACTTCATGCGCATTCCATGCTACAGGCGAAACCAGACCTATCACTAATCACATTGACTGTAACTCTAAAAACGTCATTTACATGATACAATGCAATCAGTGCTCCAAACAATACATAGGTGAAACCAAACGACGACTTAAAGACAGTCTCAGAACACTTTCTTACCAATGATCACTCTGCTAACGACATCACTCTCATCCCACAAGAGCTTACCAAATCTAATAGAGACAGTGTACGAAAAGCTAGAAAGGCATACCTCATCGAGAGAGGTAAAACTCTTGAACCTTTAGGTATTAATAAGAAAGATGAAATGTAATACTATGTTTATACTTCTCTTTGTTATCACTTATTTTTCTATTTTTCTATTTCAAATTTCTTTCAATCACTACTTCAACGGTTTTTGTTTTCAACGTTCACTTGCTATCATAGTATCATATTGCACGCTATTTCTTATTTTCAAATTGTAACGTCTCATTATTTGTAAGACCCTGAAGAAGAAATATTGGTCAAAAGATAATATATTCCCGACTGTAAAATCAGCCTTGCTTTTTTGTCTTATATTTTCACTTTTGCTGATTAGATCCTTTATTAGGATCCGGTCCTTCTTTTTTGTAAGCTGGTCCTTGCTTAAAAAATTGAATTCCTATCTATTCGCTATTGGGGAGAAATAAAAAATTGAATAATGTGAGGGTGCCATCTGTTAATGGAAATGTAGTGTAGGATTCTAAAACTATAGCTGAAGCTTTGAATGACTATTTTATTAACCCCGGAGGCGAAGCTTGTAGAAATGTTACAGCTTTGTTTTTTCCGATCATGAAGCTGACTGCGACCGATTATTTACCGATAAGAGCTTTGGCTTTCACATCAAGAATGAGTGTACAATGATTGTATTACAATTATTTTCGCTTCTTGTCCAGTAAGTTTGCGTGCGATGTGGCACACTAAGTTGCACACTTAAGTATGGCGTCTTCTCGAACACTAGCTTTTGTTATCTAAGGTTAACACGCTTTGTGTGTCAGCAAACTCGCGCTTCATTGTTCTATGATGCACGCTTTATTGTTTTTAGTGTGTTATGTGAGACAAAAGCACAGGCTCATTTTAAAAAGTGCGCTCTAGCGTCCTTTGAAGGCGTGTTAAAGTCAATTTCTTTTGTTTCTAATTGGAAGCGTGTTGTGAGCGCGTTATCACCTTTGTCCCTGAAATCATATGGAGGGTCACATATGGCGACGAACGGTGTAGCAATACTGATCCACTGGTAATTGATGATGCTAACCAATCCTCATTATAACACTATATCATTATAACATCGTTATAACACTAGGTTTTCTCAGGTTGGCACTTTCCAATTCAAAATTCGAGAACACAGCAGAGGATTAAGTCGTTTTCTTGCACTGGTGTTAAGGCGTGGATTTGTATTCCTCTTAATATGGAAAAAAGGTTACCACAACTGTATTATATAAAGATGAAAATTTCTTTTGATTTGGGTTTTATTGCAATCGGAGTTACCATGGCAACGTAACGACGCCATTACGTTTTTTATTTATCTTTGTGTTTTTCTGTACCAGGAGATTTTTTAAGAAATCGCTTAAGGGAGTTTGTACCTGCCACAATTGCCTCAATCATGGCAATGTTTAAACAAATTCTATAAGAGCGTTTCGAAATATTTTGAAACGAGGTTTTAAGCATCATAAAAACAGTGAAATAGCATGCTATCCACACAATTAGCTAATTTTTAAAGAAAATGATAGGCTTTGGAAACGCGGCTTCATCTCATAGTGGTTTGATTCCATCGAAAACTGTGTACAAAAAATGAGGCGAATTGCTCTGAGCGATCGCGAGCAAGAAGAATTTTTAAATTATTAACTTGCATTCAGCTGCTTTTGTTACAGGTTTTGCACGTAATTTGGTCCACGCCTACAAATTTCGTATTTTTCAAAAAAACTGCTCGATAAATTTTTTTATAAAATTGAAAATCCTGAGATCAATCGTCAATAAATATACCCTGCAAGTTTCAAGAACATTGAAAACAGGGAAGGCTTTGAAATAGGGCCTGAAATATGACCAATTTTTACCCCGGATTTTGTGTTTAGAAGTGAGCGTCTTCATTATTCACTGGCATTGTTTTCAAGTTTCATATGCACGTGCACATTTAGCAAAAAGAAATAAATTTGCATCGAAAAGAACTCTCGATTACTTTCGGAAGAAATATCCGGAATATGCTAATAATTGGCTTGTGTCACAGATAGTAGTGAGAGCCGAGACGGTGACCGTCACGGCTCATCTTGTAGGACGCAACACTTAAAACATCACAGAAACTCTTACAAAGAATTGCTGTTAAGTTATAATATATCACTAATTTCTTTACCCAGTTATCAGCATATTTCGGAGATTTAACCGAGGGTCCTTTTTTATGCAAATTCTATCTTTTTGCTAAATGTGCACGGGCATATGAAACTTGAAAACAATGCCAGTGAATAATGAGGACGCTCACTTGTAAACACAAAATCTGGGTTAAAAATTGGTCATATTTCAGGCCCCATTTCAAAGCCTTCCCTGTTTTCAATGTTCTTGAAAAACTTGTTGGGCATATTTATTGACAATTCATCTTGGGATTTCAAATTTATAAAAAGAATTATCTAGCAGTTTTTTGAAAAATGCGAAATTTGTATTCGTGGACCAAATTACGTGCAAAAACTGGAACAAAAGTAGCTGAACGCCAGTTAATAAAATTCTTCTTACTCGCGATCGCCCAGAGCAATGCGCCTCTTTTTTTGTACACAGTTTTCAATGGAATCAAACCACTATGAGATGAAGCTTATCATTTTCTTTAAAAATTAGCTAATTGTGTGGATAGCATGCTATTTCACTGTTTTTATTATGCTTAAAACTTCGTTTCAAAATATTTCGAAAACGCTCTTATAGAATTTGTTCAAACGTTGCCATGATTGAGGCAATTATGGCAGGAACAAACTCCCTTAAGCGATTTCTTAAAAAATCTCCTGGTACAGAGAAACACAAAGATAAATAAAAAACGCAATGGCGTCGTTACGTTGCCATGGCGACTCCGATTGCAATAAAACCCAAATCATAAGAAATTTTCATCTTTATATAATACAGTTGTGGTAACCTTTTTCCATATCTTTACTCATGGCGACGTAGTTAATGCTCAAACTTGGGAGGTATCCCTTCAAAAAAATCCAGTCGAGCCTACTTAAGCTATCAGCGAGTATCATTGCACCTTGGTACTTATAGGCAAACTATACCTTTTTGGTTACACTACGTTGACCACCGCTGTACATAAAGACAGATTCGACGATTTCCACAAACACCTTAACAAAAAGAACGCAGACATATAGTTTATCAAGGAAATTGAGGATTGGAATTGATCGAATTGCTTGGTCACTCGCGACAACAACAGACTACGAACGACAATTTGCAGAAAACCGACACATACCGACCGATTACTATACCAGTCATCGCACAACCCGACCTGTCACAAGGTTATAACTATACGGACTTTGACGAGACGAGCTAAATTACTTTGTTACTCGCCTGACAGCCTACAAAACGAGACTGATTACCTAAACAACGTTTTTTAGAAAAAAACAACTACAACGCGGACTTTGTTAGACGAAACCCTCACAGTAACGCTGATTCCAACACTCAGACCAACCTCAACTCTGGCCCTGTTACGACAGCGACTATACCGTACGCCGGAGGCACCTCCGAAACTATCGCACACATACTACAACCTTATACAATATACGAGTTGCACACAAACCTATAACTACTTTACGACGACTACTTACTAATGTCAAGGAGAAAGATTAACCGGAGGACAGACAGGGAGCAGTATACAAGATCAAATACTGCAACTGCCAGGCCACCTGCATTGGTGAAACCGGCAGAAACCTTAGCACGGACTTATCGAACGAGCCACAAGAAATGGTGACGTAAACAATCACATTGATGAACACCATTTACAGACGAAACATCAAATCGACTGGGACTCTGCGACATGTATTACGTATTCTACAGACTACTGTCGACAACTATCTTTAGAAAGTTAGTTGGTTTAGTAACTTGGAACAAACGCAACTGAATCGTAGTCAACAGTTACCGACACCGTACAAACGACTTATTGACGGAGTCGAGCAAACTAACTAAGAGAGGAATGACTGGACAGCCGACAACTTGACTAACAATAAACGACTGTTTAACTGTGACAGCAAACGGATCGAAACGCACCATCAACTTGCGTGATACAACTCACTTTGACTCTGAAGATGATTACTGCACAGGCGTCGAAGCGTCAGTCACTGTCAACCGGATGATCATACTCAACCTACTTATGAAGGAGTTTTCAGTTAGATAGCTATTGGGCTGACGGAAAACCTCTTTTTCAAACGCTTTTCTCACCAAAGAAATGGGACGATAGCTTTCACGTTGCCTCGATCCAAAGATTTAAAAAGAGGAGTTACGCGTGCGCATTTCCATTCATCTAATATCAGTCGCGAGGGCCAACGGACGTAGGGCTTGTTCCTCGATGTTTTGCAGAATAATTTCTGCTACAACAACAGAAACTGGAGAGCCCATAGCTGTGCGGTCTAACTGTTGCCGTTGTTCTGAAAGTACTTCGAAGTTAGGCAGAGGTTGAGTAGGTCCATAATGTCGTCTGTAGGTAGTGGTAGTTCAACAGTAGAGTTTTAATAGCGCTCTCAGTGCAGTCTAGAGCCAGTTGAAATGAAATACAGGTGAACAGTGATTTCACATCAAAAGATACTTGTCTAGTTGTGGTCTTGAGGTATCACTATTCCTAATCGAAAGTTTTAAGTAAAAAAAAACTATTTTAAATTTGGACATCACTGACTTTGACACTTAGTGCCCACCACACTCAATGACTAGTCAGCGTTTTTACTAGTAGAATCTATATGATACTGTCGTTTCTTTTCTAGTGTATATATAAAGCTACCTTCATATAACATTTTTGGATGTGTTTAAATGTTATTTGCTTTTTTTAAGCAAAAATTTTAAAATTTTCTAGTTATCCCAATACAAACAGCCCATTTCTTGCCTTTTCCTTTAAATGTATTTTAAAAGATTAAAACTGGAGAAAATTAAGGCACATTCAATTTGTCAAAAAAGGTGCGGTCATAATTAAGGAAATACGATCCAAGTGTCTGAACCAGCCGTCCAAAACAGTTGAACAAAGGAGAGTCTGTCTTTTTAAGTTGTTTTATCTTGAACGAGTCATATATTGAAATGACAAGTTTGTGGCCAACTATATTTGAGCAACGTAAATTATTTAATATTTTATTAGTTTGGTAACGTTATTCAAAACCCACAGAGTTGCTCAGGCTGATTAATTGTCAACTCGTCCTGCCACCTGTCCATTATCGCTTATAACAAGCTGGCCACCAGAAACTCAGAAATTACTATTGAAACATTGGCAAGTGTTCATTTTCTGACTGATCAGAGGACGCATATTTTTCACAGCTGGTTAAAAACAAACTTCTTTCATTATTTACTGGACAAATTCGTAGTCCGCGTGAGCATTGTTGATATCTGAAAGGCCACTACTACATATTTCGAGATCTTAAACTTGTATACACCCCTGTCGTCCTCAAACAGATATTATGATCTTTTAAATTTGTTTATTGGCAACTTAAGCGTACGTCAACAGAAGGTATTGAAAAATTAAAGCAAATTTTGTAAACAAAGTGGAAATAAGATATTTTCAACGTCACGTTTTTTCTTTTAATATTTCAAAGCACTTTAATAACAATTCACTTCAGCCAGTACGATAAGCAATAACCGATGATATTCGTGTCGTAAAAATCAGCAGAAAGAATTGTGGGGGTTTTAATAAGCCATGTCATAAAAATTTTAAAGCTTGCAAGCAATTAGTAAACGATGGAAAATTACCAAAAATACTATACAAAACAAATATGTAAGCGCATCCAACAAAACTTCCAAGAAATTTAGTGGGTTGTTTTTCAGCAGTTCCTGTTGTTAGGTTATTTCCAATCATCTTATATGATTACTGAATACCTCCACTTAGTACATTGTCAAATTTATACAGTTCATCACAGGTAATAAAATGCAATAAGGTGGCTATAAGGTGATTATATTTTATAGCCTATTAGTTTTCATTACAAAGGTTATTTAAAGTTTTAAATGAAGTCCTGAAGATGCCTGAAATGTTTTGCGGCCGGCAATTTGCCGGGTAGGTCGCTTGACTTGCACGGCTTATGCAATTACAAATTGATAATTTATTTCCTCTCTTCAAAAACATTCACAAACGAAAGTCTTAGTCTGCCAATATCGGTTCCTTTAAAACCTGTCATCGTCTTGCACATGAACATTTACCCGCCTTTCCTCCGGCTCGTCAAGTTCTTGTTCCTCACTGGGGTTCGTTTTAAGTTTTGCACCCATTTCTGATGCATGGCGTTTGCGCCATTTTGTTCTTCGGTTTTGGAACCAAACTTTGACTTGACTTTCTGTCATTCCGAGGGAGTAAGCCAGCCGTGTTCTCTCTGGCCCTGCCAAATATTTGGTCTGTTCAAAGGTTTTTTCAAGGGCGAAGATCTGATGGCCACTAAATGTCGGTCGAGTGTGCTTTCGTTTGCTGTCTGTGTCCCTTTCGCTACAGACTGGATGATTCTGAGCTGCTAGGAAAATAGAAGAAATAATTGTTTATAGCTTAGTTATTTTGGATTAGCGGCATTAGGCTTGTCTAGATGATGTAATTAGCTAAAGCCGCACATACATCACAACTCTGTTAATGCCCGGCCGGCGAGCACGAGCACCGAAAAATTGTTAACACTGCAAAGGGTAATTTCTTCGGAAAGGTTATTAATTTTTTCTACAATAATCATTTGGTCTGTTCTTCAAAATGCCGATTCCATGTGTAAACTTGGTTTATTTAGATGGAGAATTTTGGGCAAACAGAAAGTGTGGGGAGGAAATGAAGAGGATATATGTTATTCTCAAGGATTATAGTACCTATTATCGTAATACTGTCAAATTAGTAATGAAGATAAGCCTTGGGATAAAATACCCAATAAAGCAAAGATAGCTTAAGGTAAACTAGAGGAAAGCTGATTTATTAGCTATGAGGTTGGCCTCAGTAGCGGCAGAAATCTATTTATTTCTTTTACATGCATTGCGATTTTTTAGTTAACTTGTATAATTTTAGCTATAGTAAGGTTATCGCTTTGATATGCACTCGGGTTTACTTTATTAAGTCGCAATTTTCTTTAAGGATGGGCAAAATGAATTTTTTTCTGTGGCTTTGCCTATTCCGATTGCAAGGACAGCCTTTAACGTGACGCCAACGGCGATTTTTATGTCAATTGGTGGCAACGCTCCTTCTTTGAATTTGTTCGCGGAATTATTTCGCTAAGCGCAAGCTATAAAGATTTTGCTTAAATCATTATTGCACTGGAAAGACAAAACTTTGAATCCACCCACCACGGATCCATGCGTGGATATATGCTTCCTTGCGGATAGGATATGCATGTGTCTGTTTTATAAAAATTACGTATGTAAGGCTTAACATACCGTTGAGTCTTTCTCGAAACTGTGATTGTAACATTGCGCTCCAAAGGTATGGGACGTCATGACCATAACCATACAGTCGCGACGGTGCACTGCCGGGGTTAGTTCTGTAACGAGCGGTGGCAGGCAGGCTTACCATTGCCGGGCGAGGATCGGGTCTTCTCAAAATATCATCGATTCTGTAAGACGTGCTGGGTTTTGTGACAGGAACTCGGGGTGATGAAGAAATTGGATGCTTCACTTCTGGAGAAAGTGGTGGAGGATAGGGAGGTATATGTCTCGGCTTCAGATCCACGAAAGGACTATAGAAGAACGTGCCGGTCCGTTCCATGACTAGCTGGAACTCAAACGTATGGTCGAATCTGGGGTTGTCGCCGTTCGGTTATGTTTTCCTGCTGCTTGGGCGGCGAAGAATAAGTTAACATTAATAAACTAAAGTTGACTTTAGTTTCGATGCGCCTGTCAGCAGTGCCGCCAAGCGTAACGTGTTGATTGATAGGCTGTCGTGGCAAACATTAATTGATATAGTAGGTTTGTAATGGTATGGCTAATAATGGAGTGGTCAGAAGGCAAACGCACGACCTTATTGGTTAAACTCTGACAGGTGTTCTGGGAGGAAGCCAGCTTAATGCTTACTAAATGATTGAGGGTTTGTTAATGAATTTGTCCAGCCATCTAAAGATTTTAACGCTGCGGAGGAGGACAAAAATTCTTTTGGCGGTAAGAACAGAGTGCCTGGAATTGGATTTAATTAGTATCTTTACAATATTTGTTGATCCGTTTACAAAATGGCCCCATTCAAGACTAAGATGAAATGAACCTTGTCAGTAGTCTATTTATAGTCCAATTGAAAACAATACATTCGCGCGTGATTAGCAATTTGGCGGCGTTTATATAATAATTGTTTGCTATGAGAGGAGTCCATGTGTTAAATGTGTATATTGGTTTATTACTCGGCGTAATCCAAACATTGAGATTACCAAATGAATAACAAAGGGATAAAAAGGAGTTATCCTATAAAAGGATAACATCAAAACAGTAAGTGTTACGGCTGAAGATCATAGCATTGTTTAAGTAAAAAAAAAGGATCTATCTATTTATCACTCATTGAAGTAAAAAAATTTAAAAGCTGAAGTTTTTCTAAGATGCTTTTTAGTAAAAAAGGTGGCTTGTGAAAATATTGGTAACTCTCTTAACATGCCGGTCCTACCTCAGCCGCATGTGATCCCAAGGTATCCTCATTTTACTTCAGTTCTGGATATAAATTTAGTTTTTAAAACTTACAATATAACGGCACTACAAGAAAAAAATTGCTTTTCTTAATTGGACAACATTTTGAAAGACCATTATGAGCGAAAATTAATAACGTTTAGAAAGTCATAGTGACTTTTATTAAAATTTTGGTGACGCCGGTACACGTTGATTTAGTTCACATCTCTTCCTCCTAATGAGAGTGAAAATGGGCAACTGGTGGGAAATTTATTACACTGAAAAAAAGACTGCTTGGTCAAGTAAACTTGGAACTGGCGTCGAAATTCAATCTCATATGACCGAGCTAGCGACAAAGTTTTTTCACCCAACTATAAAGTATTCAAATAGCATTAAAAAAAACTGGGGTATCATAGCCTGGTGTCATTTTAGGAAAAATATCGTGCTTTTTATTGTTTGAATTTTCTCCTCTTTTAAGTAAAAGTTTCGACAAATAGAATAAGACAAAATTTACACTTTTTAAGAAAACGATTACACTTTATTATTTGACAAACCTTTGATGTTTATACACTGATCCAGCGAGCTGTTATAAGTAAGTTTTTGAGAGCAATTCTCAATGCATTACAGGATATGAGTGGAGCTTTGACAATCAGGGAAGATAAGGCCATGTGATTAGACATGTTCGGCCAAACAATGATCGATATTTAATGCTACCCTTTGTAAGGTTATTTTACAATATATGATGGCAAGAAATGAAATCAATGCGGCAAAAAGAGCCGACATTCAGTTGTAATCTCGCATCCGTAAGACTGTTTTAATTGATTAAATAAAACGTAAACTAGTCTGCCACTAGAGGTTCTAATTTCAGTGAGTAAATGAGGTTTCCTTCGTTTTCCGTGTGGCCTTGTTAACAAATCACCGTGATACAGAAACCTAATTATAGGAGTTAGTATCCGATTAAAACATGATTTCCTGAGAGAAGAAAAAAACGTAGAACCTAGACTGCGAGGCAGGTGAAGCTTAAATATCATTCAAAATTTTTAACGTACAAATTCTCAAAGCAGTTTGAAATTAATCTTGCGTTATGACAAAGTGCCCTGCAATTTTTGAGAAATGAGAAAAGGCATCTCTTAAGTTTCTTGAAACAAAAACTCAGTTCAATGTTGTTATTTATTGGGGTTGAATTGTCGATAAAGGTATTACTTTTTCCTTCCTTCACAAGAAAATGATATCAGTCGGATATGATGTCACAAATGTGCTACATAATATTGCGGCATCTTCTACGTGAGTTTATTTCAACATCAAGTCACTGAAACAGAGCAGCAACCATGAAAGACTGACGAGTTAAGAATGATATGAATAATAAATGTAAATATTTCTTCCTTCTGATTGCCTTCAATCCCTAGGCTAAATCTTCTTAAACAGCTAACGTTGATCAAATTTGGAAAAAGATAACAATTGGCGTCAATTGTACAGATATCGAAAAAAAAAGGGACAGTAGAAGACCAGCTGTACAAGCGTTATGCCAAGGAATAGCCAACTCATTGCTCTCTGAAAAAATAGCAGGACTGTTAAAGATACAACTCAACGGATGACTCTGCTATTTTAAGATTTTATGCTAAAAAAACATTCATTCATAACTTTAAACTGCTGAGGACGAGGGGAAGTCTATAAAGAAACATGCGCAACAGTTCATCGACCGAGAGTTTTTGGTTTGCAGTTAGAAACATTTTAAATGAATATTAAAACAATTACTGCATTCGAATGGATTTCGTTTGAAAGATATGAAGAATTATGCAGCTCTCAGAGGCTGCTATCAAACAGTAATTCTTCATATTATTCTTATCTTCATTTAATAAGTGCTTAATATTGTCCGAAATATCGGTAAGCATGCGCATTATACTATTGAAAGCCAAATCACAAAGTTCACAACAAACAACTTCACAAATTTGTTTAGCCACAAGGATTATCTATAGCAAAAAAGCGAACGAATGAAACAACAATCAAACAAACAAACAAAGCAGAACGATTCTAAGGCAACGAAAGTAAAGCAGATCAACCTAAAGTAATGAAAATTGCCTGAATTTCTGTCTTCCTCATTGGTATCTTCATATTTTCTGTGTTTCAAACCTTGCTTTTCTTAGGCAGGAAAGGCCAGTTACTATGTTTCAGTGTACAGCCTTGTTGTCCTAAGCGTGTCAGCGAAAATAATCTTTCTTGATATCATAGAAAACCGCTCCCAGGGATTAAAAGCATTTCCGTTCAGATTTTAGAACCAACCTGATAAACCACAGAAATACAAACAAATATTAATTGCCAACGAAATGAAATTAATTAACGCGTCTCAAGATGGGATTAAAGGATTAACGTCATAAAAGGCTTTTATCTCTAGGTTGCATTAAATGTTTGCCAGTTCAGTCGCTGAAAAGTTTATATCAGGACAGGCAAAATAACACACCTCAATACATATCATCAACACATACATTATATAGCACTTTCTAACGTATGTTACGTGAGTTGTATAGATTATTTGCTCCTTTAAAACCATTGTGTGAAACTACAATGAGCAGAATTATTGACAACTTCTATAGAATGTTTTGAACAAACAAATGCCAATTCTGTGATTAATGTGTGCTTTGATTTCCATCTGTAAAAGAGAAATAATGGGCGGCAATTTAAATTGAACAAAGGAAAATGATTTGAGCTAACAAAAGAGGTGACCTGCTTTTCAGTTACTCTGAACAAGAACCTGATTGGTGCTAATGCTTGTAATTCTTGAAGGCTATAAGAGTCATCTTTCGGTCAAGAAAAAATATCATTCATTTTCAGAGTAAAGAAGTTAGGAAGAATGTTAATGAGATAAATTTTCAGTTTTTTTAAAAAAGGGTGTATTATAGAAAGTAAAATAACATTCTCAGGGTCAGTTTAACACAAGACATTGAACTGAAGGAAATGCAATTCCACCCCGGGGGGTACTCCCTTATATAAGGCATGTAGGTATGTGCCGCTTCAAAGGGTATGGTTTTGGCGCCGTTTTGGTCTGAAAACGGGTATGGACTTTGCCCATTTTTGCCTGGAATCGGGTATGGTTTTCGAGGAAAGTACGGGAGCATATAAACGTATTTATGATAATAATAACAATAATAATGATAGTAATAATATATTTTTGTAGCGTCATTTCCAGCGATGCGCAATGGCGCTTATAACGAATGTTTAAAATATTACAAATCGCTGTCAATATTCTATGTGACAATCCTGAGACAAACGATTTACGAAACCCTTTATACACATTATCCATAATGAACAATATCTTTTATGACAACGTATTTGTCGTTTCAATTCCAAATGGCTAAGAAAGAAAGAGAAATTTGCAAATTTAAAAGAACTTTTTAGCTGGCGTTCTTATCTAAGTAATGATGATATAATTTCCCGAGGCCAGGTCTGAAAACGGGTATCACAAATAACTTTTTTTGGTCTGAAAAAGGGTCAGGATTTGGAGAACCAGACGGCTAACCCCCGCAAAACATTCATTATCCTTTTGTCTCTCAACCACAATATTCATGTATTATAAATTCAGAGCAACCTCTAATAACGTTTTCCTACACAAAAAGTCATAGTACAAGTGTCCTATACATTATAATAAGCTGAACTAAATTACTCCATGAAAACGTAAAATGCATTCACGTATTCAACTTCACGATAAAGTTATTTCCTGTTTACTTTTCTTGAAGATTATCTCGTTTATTCCATAGAAGATGATATGTTCTTTATATTCTTTTGTGTCGCTTTTTTCATGTTCGATTTTTATGGGCATTCACTGAACAGGGTTGAATAAAATCCGAAACATTATAAATCAGTTAAGGCCACAAGTCGTCATAAAATTAGGAATAACCAAAATTATATTTTCGCAAACAGTACGCAGGTAACCTTACTGTCTTGGGAATCCAAGGAATTCACTCCATAACAACAAAGAAGGAATGTGCAGCAAACTTAGCACGACAATATCACGATGGGCAGAGTTTCATCAATGACCCATCCTCGGAGAGCCAGGGGCAGATGGGGGCGAGGGAAAGTCTAAACGGGCGGCAAAATATGGCACGAAGAAAAGTAAAGAACGGCGAGAAGAGCCCTTGGGGGCAATGTCTTACAAGACCAGTTCCAAACGGTCGGCGCCGTTTTGCCTTCTGATTGGTGCCAGAAAACGTTTGTGTTTTTCTCATATATTATATGAGAGTCATAACAATTCTGAGAACTAGTTGTAATACACCACGCTAGCTTGTAGCCTATTGCTTAATTCTAGATATTATTAGAGTAAGACTTTGATACACAGTATTTTAGTGCACTTCTAGCAAGCAAGCAAGCAAGATTAAGCTTTTATAATATATTGTATTCAAATTTTCAAGTTTCCCTCCCACCCACTCCATAGAGATCGTGACTACAACACCATACGAGTACATACGAGTAACATACGACTACATACGAGTAACATACGAGTACATACTGGTACACACCGATGACGTACGAATGCATACGAGTACATACGGGTAACATACGAGTTCACATACGAGTACATACGAGCAACATAAGGATAACATACGAATACGTACGGGTAAAGAAGTAAAAATAAAGTAAAAAAGTACGACTCGAAGCAGGGACACCAGGCACACAGGGAACAGGAGCACAAACACAAGAAAGAGAGAAAGCACCCTTAATAATAGTACTTCAAACAAGACTTATATACTTGGTACAAAAATTATTACTAACTTAACACTAAATATTCAAGGGTTAAATAACAAGTTGAACAGAAAACAAACGATGATAGTGAACAAAGGGTACGAAGAGGATTAAAATACAAAGTACACAGCATAGAAGTAAAACTAAAGATACTATTGAATGAAGGTTACGTAACATATAGAAGTTTAAATCAAAATATACTAATAATACACTGTAAGGTCAGATGATGAAAAGTACTCAAATCGCGCTGAAACTTCGGAAAAATAAAAACAACGACTCCAGGTAACAATATTTACACTTTATTGATAACTTTTATCGCTTTTCCTTCATTTATTTCATCTAAGTTTCAAACTCTATTTCTTCCATACAAACTCTCATATTACGCTTGGGCCACCTGTGTGAATACAGTAAAAAACTGAAAGAATCAAATATTGTTTAAAGCTGTTTAAAAAAATGTTTCCAAGAGCTCCACCTAGCAAGACAAATCCTTCGAGCTTTATGTATAGTGAATGCGATTTTTCGAGTGAAATTCTTGTCGTTTATTTAATACAAAAGGCGCAAGAGAAAATAATTGCGCGCTCGAGTACGATTCTTTGGTGATGAGTAATTTGTCTGTGTCATGATTTGAGCTAGTACGGATTTGGTCTATGCATTGAAAAGTAAAGTCAGAGAAAGTGTGTGGTGTTTTATTAAAGTGTATGGCAACTTCCCAAGTTTTTTTGTTGGTTTTCATGGATGACTTGTGCTTCCTGAATCTAACTTTGAATTCAGTAGTAGTAGAGCCAACATACTGGAGATTGCATTTTACGTAGTGGACTAAATAAATGACATTAGTGGAATTACATAACAGCCGTTGTTGCACGAAGTAGGTTTTGCCAGTTTGGGCGCTAGAAAAGGTGTTGGAGTTAACAAAATAATTCTTACAAAGGTCACATCTGGTTTTCTCACACTTAAAACAACCCTAGGTCTACAATGACCTAGAAACATTTGAAGCTAGACTTAGAACTGCGGTCTTCGTCCTGGAAAAGGATCCACAAGAACAGGACTCTAGAAATGACAGCCAGAGTCATCTGCCACCAATTCCACCTGTCTCCAAATTCCCGGAATTTGAACTTTTCTTAGCTAACATTAGGAAAGACATTCTTAATCCTAATAATATTAGACGCACCCACGATAACTAATCTAAAGGAGAACGCTCTGCGTTAAGGGAACTTAGGAATTCTGACATAACCATTAGAACACAAGATAAGGGTTCTCGGTCTGTTTTGATTGACTCCTCGGAATATGAGCAGAAAATGCTCAGTCAGCTTAATAACCCGCTACTCTAGAAACGTTTGCAAGCTGATCCTACTACTAAACACCTAGGTTTAGTAGAGCGGGCTGTTCTAAGTGGCTCCAAAAAAGTGAAATTGCTTCTTGGGTTGTGAATAATAAGGCAAGACCCGCGGTAGCGTTTGGCAAGATCAAAGCGAATAAAGAATGCAACCCGCCTAGGCTAATTACATCGTGCTGTGGTACTGCTACAGAGAACCCGTCAGCCTTTACTGAATATTATTTGCAACCTTTAATTTTTAATTTATTACATTTAATATAGCGCGTTAACTATTAAAATATTCTAAAGCGCTTTACAATATGTACAAGAAAATAAATATATATATACAATAAATGGAAAGAAAAAATAATAGTAATAAGAATATTAAATTAAAAATTAAAAGCTTTCATAAAAAGATTAGTCTTCAACTGTACTTTAAAAGAGTCAATGTTCATACAGTTTTCTAAGGCTAGATGGCAAAAACAATAATAGTAATAAGAATATAAAATTACAAATTAAAAGCTTTCTTAAAAAGATAAGTCTTCAACTGAACTTTAAAAGAGTCAATGTTCCTACAGTTTCTAAGGCTAGATGGCAAAGCATTCCATACTGTTGGTCAAGTATGGAAAAAGGCTCGATCGCCAAAAGTCTTCCGTGTCACCTTAGGGATTACAAGCAATGTTTCAGAATCAGACCGCAGGCTGTATCCAGTTCTAGGCTTTACAACAAGTAGTTGAGATAAATATTGTGGCGCGAGGCCGTTCAACGTTTTAAAAACTAAAAGCGCAATCTTAAATTCTACTCTAAATTTCACTGGCAACCAATGGAGTTCCCTAAGTACCGGAGTAATATGGGCAAACTTAGGAATTAAGCATGTAACCCGAGCCGCCGCATTAAGAACTTTAGCTGGGAAACAACCATTTTTTGTTAAGGACACCGCCGACCCGCTTAACAGAATACAGGAACTTAACAAAGAAAGGCCTTTCCCCGAGGGAACCCTTCTATTCTCTTGGGATGTAGTTTGTATGTTTCCAAACATTGACTTAGATTTAGATTTAAGAGCAGTTGAGAGAGCTCTTGATGCCAGAGATCATTTGATGCCATCCACCAGCTGTATTTTAGAGGCTGTAGAAATCTGCCTCACATGTGATCATTCAGTTTTCAACGAAATATTCTACCTTCAAATTCATGGCACAGCTATGGGTCCTAACAATGCCTGTAGCTACGCCGTTTTAGCAATGGGTGAAATAGACCACAAAGCTAAATTCTGTGGCCCCATTAAACCTGCACAATGGTGGAGGTACCGTGATGATATCTTTGATCTCTGGCAGCAAGGTCACGATGCTTTACAGTCTTTTACTGAATACGTCAATTTATTATGTCCCACTATTAAAAGCCAGTTATGGTGAATTATGCGTTCGCTTTTAACCAATCAGAATCGGTAAAATATTTTGAATGAATAATAATTCACCGTAACCAGCTGCTCTTGACCAAATTTGGAAAGAATTTTGTCATATTAAACCGATGACGTCAAAATGACGTCAAAAGTGCAGCCTTGTTGCAGGTTATTGAACCGTTGACCGAGAAAACTTGGGGACGAGGTTGAGTTGTTTTGGTAGTTGGAACAAAATGGCGGATCTGTCGCGGAACATTTTACTCGTTTCACCGCAAAATATTGTCTAAGAGCATCGCAAGAGCAGCAAGAAGACAACTCGACGGACAACATCTGCTGTTTGAAGTACACTTGCAGACCTGACCAGACCTTAATCTCCTAAAATTCCCGATAAAGATGCATTAGCGATATAAACTTACATCGAACGAGGTTATCATGTTTTAGCTTGTTTTTAAACTTGGAATTATTTGGAAGGAATAATAAACAATTATTGAATTCGGCTTTCGTAGGATATGAAGAATTCTACAGATCTCGGAGGGTGTTAGCCACCTCGGCCGATAACACTCTTCTCGATCTGCAGAATTCTTCATATCCTACGAAAGCCGAATTCAATAATTGCTAAATATACATCAAAGAAAAGAAAAACAACATCCAAATATCAGTAAAGATTAATAGAAACTAATGAAATGCGAAGTTAACACTTTCTTAAGGAGGGTGGAGGTTCACTTGAATCTTTCTACTTCAGAGGCTGTATACTAGTTTCAATGGACATTACTTACTGGAAATGTGATTAAAATAGATCTGACAAAAACTTCACTGTCTCCGTTGCCAACGTATCGTACAATGACTCGGATTATCCCATAGGCTCGGTTGCTTTAAGACACATTTCAAACCAAAACGAGAACGACTGCTCGGAACAAAACATCTTGGTGTTTTTATTGAGACACACACGTAAAAACAAAATATCTGTACAATACTCTACACACCTTGCGTTAGTTAGCATTCACTTCACATGTAGAAACAAACATTATGTTGCACAGTAAAAAAAAAAAAAATAGTTAGCGTAATAAATATCTTTGTCCCATTGAACATAAAGGAATTGATTTTACATTTTACATTCACACTTGATTATATTGAACGGTTTTTTTATTTACAGTAGTAAAAGCTTCAAGTAAACGACAATGCAAATAAATAGGTGTGTCTGTATAATTTTCCGAACATAATTCAATAAATAATGCATTACTTACTGTAAGGTTTTCCACCAATAGTTGGAGGCGACTGCGAGAACGATGTTAACAATGACAATGAGGACCATTTCACATTTATTGGCGCGCGGTGAAGTACCCATTACAAATTAAAACTCATCTCCTGACAGGAGTAAAATTTCCATTGTACTATAAAGAAGGATAGCTCTAGTTGGACAATTCTCTGTGTTAAACTTGGATCTAAAGATATATATCGGCCAGGACAATTCAATTTCCTGCAAGAGCTTATCGCAATATGTCACGGCATCAAATTAAAAATTTTAGGTCACAAAACCTAAAGGTCAACAAGCCTTAAAATAGGCAAAAGGAAAAACTTAACATCTTCAGATGTCAATACTAATAGAACTAGATAACAAAGAAAATCCACGAATCCACCGAGACATAATCTACCATTTGAAACAGAAAGAAGGAGCAAAAGGCAAGTTCACTTGGAACAAATGGCTTGTAGGCATGATACCAAAGCCCTTTTACACTTTACGAAATCTTAAAATCACGTTTTATGGAAAGTGTTAAGTCCAGCTTATCAATTCTGATTTTTCCAGTATCTACTAGTAAGATCACTGCCAGCCTCTTCGTGGGAGAGAGGTGTTTGACCAGTCAGAGAAAGGGAACCGCGGCCTTCATACATTTGAGCCTGTAAAGAAAACCTTCAGGTGCCATTCCTTACAACCGATCGAGAAAGTGATAGTTCACAGGAAGTCAGTGGAAAGCTTAACTTGTTGGTATAGATTTCTGGGGTTAAAATTTCTTTAGTTTTTTTAAGAAACTACATCCTCGTCATTCCCTTTTGATCTCCTTCTTTTCTTTTTACCCGACGTTTTCCTGTCCTTTTCTGGTGAGTCTTCAAACATTCCGTCCACATTTTTTTCTCCACTCAGTCTCTGGTAAGACCCTTTTCGGTTAAAATTCAGTAGACCTCGCTGATCATTCTTTCTTCTTTGTTCACTTTGCTCCTCGTCCTTAAGGGAATGGTAACCGCACAAAGATTCGCTGAGATTAAAGCCCTTTCTGCCTCCCTTGAAAGTTATAGGTGGAAGATCCTTAGCTTGTTCTTCCTCATTTTTCGTTGATTTTCTCTTTTTCTTACTTGGTTTTCTAAAAAAAAAAAAAAAGGATTATGTTTGAGAAAATTGGATTACAGTATTTGCTGCTGTACCATGTACCATCGCTGGCAACAGCATTTCCAGCACTTTAACTTCAATAAATCGATAAGACCACAATAAAACCACCACTCCTCTGTTAACAACACAATAAAAGTATCAAGAAATGTGCTCTTAATGGTGCACAAGGTACGGTTATTTGTGACATTTCAAGTTGCCATAGAAACGACATAGCCTGTCTAAAACTCCGGCAGTTTAAGCTTTAAAAGCGTATCACTCAAATACAAGTTCGGTGTCACTCTCTTTTGCCATTAGCATTTCATAAATTTTCAACCCCACATTTTTCTTTGATCTTTTCACGAAAGTTGTACTTTTACAAAAATGAGCGGTTCGGGCAAAAAAAGGCTACCATTGCTAAATCTTGCCGCAGTTTCAGGAGGAGGATGAAGCACCTGAACCATCTGGAAGGGATGCTACTTCCTCGCAGGTTTACCCCTAGCAGCATACACTTGCGTAAAGAGGGACAAGCAAAGTTTCCCAGCCAAAGCGGAAACATCCCAATAGCAAGGTTGCACTTGGACCTTAAGACCCCATAGTCTGATATATTAATCACTAGACTCCTACCACTGCCCCACACATGGTTATCACAATTTGATAGAGAACTGTCTTGTACACTAAAAAACGCAGAAAGCATTACTGATTAGAGGTTAGTCCACATTGAGAGTACGGTGCGAAATTTTTCTTATGCTCAAACTATCATGAAGCCGAAGCGCAGTCAATTCAATTTCACTTGTTCGCCGAAAAAAGAGCGCCAAAGTATCAAGTTTGGTAAGGCAGTTTGCATTTTTGCCACGAAGTGGAACTAATAAACTGATAGTATTGCTGAGCACCGTTTACTCCTAGCTTTTACTCAGGCCACTTTTAAGACCTGCCACATTATCACATTATTGTTATTCCTTTTTAGGAAAGTTCCGTTTGGACCAATTTAGACGTCGCAGATTTTCATTACCACAAAAACTTCACCACGTCACGGAGGAGACCCTAACGAACAGGATACATATACATGTACATGTACAAAATCGAACTGGTAATTATGTTAAAAGCAAAAGCAGCATTTAACAAGAGAGGAGTAGGATTAATTAAGCACAATATGGACGTTACGTTATTAAAATTCTTAATGATGTTATGGTTAGATGATTGATTGTTTTTATTCATTTAAATAAAATGATTTAAGATTTTAATTGAACTAAATAAAGAAAAAACTATGATAATAACAGCAATTAAAGCTTAACTCGTAATTGAATTAAATTTAAATCGGAGTGCGTTACAGTGTCGCAATAGAGCGTAACACTAAGCAATGGGTCACGCTGTGCAAGTTCCATAGGTCACACGCAGACTGACCTGAAAACGTCACCTCCATGACCTAAGCTGTCTTCTCATTGGTAGTGATTCAAATCAGCACGACCCAGATCATTTGCAGAACTCTCACTGAAAACAGTGAGATCAGAAGATTTGTGAAAAGCAAAGTATTCAACAATAAAGTTTATTGATACTAATTTAACTTCCTGGAATGATTTTCAGGTTTTTTAGAGTTGAATCAGGATTATACATATATCATATACGGAGTCTTTAAATAGCCTTCTTAAACAGTGCCTGGCCCATGCTTAAATGAAACGCACGTCATCTTGCTTATTAACCGCAGGCTTGTTTAACCGTAGTTACAACTGTTTTCATCAGTACCAACCAGCCTTAAAATTTAGAGCTAAGAAAGAAGAAAACAGGGGCACCCAACGACAATTTTCGGGAAAATATCTGTTCGGAAGACGATTTGAGATCTAGAATTTTCGGAACATTTGTTGTAAAAATTCTTGCTTGCCTGCCTCTCCTATGATTTTCGAACATCTAAAAAATGGTATAATTGCCTATTTTTAACGGATTTTTATCCTAAAAAGGTCACCTATAATTTTCGGAAGCCTTTTTTTTGGCTGAAATTTTCGAAAAGGTAAGTTTTGATCCCTATAATTTTCGGATCACAAGACTTTCAGCTAGGAAATCCGAACAGATGAAAAATTTTTAGGGGATAAAAATATGCCTATATCTACCGTCTAAATACTAAAATACGTTTAACAATGCTATATTTAAGTGGTTTTGAACTATATTCTCGTTGGGTGCCCCTGAAGAAAACTTCGTTTTATATTAACGATATTCTAATACAAGGTTTCATGACACTATCGAATGCCACGAAAAATGGTTTGGAAGCAAAACCTAAAGCGAAACACCAAATACGTTTCGTCCACTGTGAATGACACGGTCTAAATACGTCCTCGTTGTAAATTTTTGGCAATTTTGACGTGACGACCTAGTCTTTGTGCGCGTAGCTTGTGGTTTAGTTGGCTGGGGACCGTGGTGATGGAAACTCCATTCGCTGTGAAGCTTCAAGCTTGAGAAGTAATGAACAGGAAAAGGGCGAAACCTTCTACTTTTCGTTGCCGCACTCCCAACTGGGGATTATTTTGAATGGATTCTGCTTTCGTATGACCTGAAGAATTATGGGAAGACTGGACACGTGATCAAACTTAACTTCTTAATTGTTTGTAAGCGTCAGGCGCACGCTCGATTGGGTGACTGGACCTAAATCGAATAGAGAGTTTTGTGAGCTTACGGAAAAATGGCTGTAGTGTTTTGTTGTTTTGAAGCGGGCTTCGAATAGAACTTCTCGCGCCTAAGACTGAATACCCAGAGACCTCGTAGGGTGTTATCCACCGTCGAGGTCGATTGATTTCCATAATTCCTCACATCATACTCAGCCTCATCCAATCATTTCTAAATGTTTCCAAGTCATCTACACGTAACATCACTTCACACATAACATGTAACACCAAATATTTAATCTACATGGTACAATGTAACCGCTGTAATCTACAATACATAGGTGAAACTAAGCGACGTCTCAAAGACAGATTTAACGAACATAAACGCTCAGTTGACAAAACTGAAATTAAATCCAAACCTACCACTGTTTCTGAACATTTTCTTTTTCAACCTAACCACTGCCACACTGACATGCAGCTAATCCCACTTGAACTCATCCACTCCTCGCGTGATTCAATCAGGAAAGCCAGAGAGTCGATTCTTATAGATTTAGCAGGGACCTTAGAGCCCCACGGTTTAAATAGACGTGATGAATTGTAATTTTATTTTATCTTATTTATTATTATTATTATTTTTTTACTTATTATCTTTTTGAAATACCTTGTATACGTCATTTCCGCCTCTCCTATGTATTGCGACATTCTCCATAATATAATATTGTAAAATCATTTACATAATTTAGTAACATCTAAACCTGAAGAAGGCTGGTTTGGCCAGCCGAAATATTGTTGTTCAAATATATTACGTTGTGTCAGCCTTGCAGTAGTCTTTGGACTTCTCGTCGTCTAATATATAGTCGCTGCATAACGTCTCTGATAGAGACCCTCCGCTTTGGAGAGGGTACTATAAGACGACTCAGAAGAAAAGGTCATAGGTTCAAATCCTATTGGGAGTACTCGGGTAGCTGCCTGTGTTACTGACTGAATAATCATCTTTCTCATGTATTCACCAGGCTTAAAATCATATTTCTATCACTGCAAAATCAACTTTTTAATGGACTGATCTTGAGTTGACAAAAAAACACTTTCACTCACCGTATTGGAGATGATGTAGTATGGATCGAACTTTGTCTTCGAATCCTAGCTTCTAATGTACTTGGTCTTCTGAAAAAAAAAAATAGCATTAGCAACTATAAATCAAACGATCTCATACCCAACAAGAGGCATAAATGAGAACGAAATTTGTGGGTAGTGTAATCTAACCTCGGGTCGATCAAGGCGTGTCCTCTATTGTGGTTTGGCCCGTATATTTTAGACAAAAGTTCGTCAATTTCATTAGAAGACCTGCAAATATATAAGAAACAGGGTATTCATTACTAAGAGAATATTTACGCCATCAAGTGTGTTATTTAGTCTTAGAAAGTGCGCGTCATGATTTTCGCGCAAATTGTTGAGTATAAAAATTGAACGAGGGAGCGCATCGGTCTAGTGTTATTTCTGATACAAAAACGTGAATACCGTTCATACTGCTACTACTTCTCTCTAAAAGTTGAGGCGAAATGCTAATTGGCGGAGATGATATCAGTAATGACGTCATTACCCTTGGCACGTGTTTTTCAATGTTTATTTACAGTCGCGCTTGTTCCGCTTCGCGCTGATTGGCGGAAATCTGACAGCCCAGTCTACGGGGAGTCACAGGGGAATTGGAGGTAAAATTCATATTCCAGAGACGTAGTTGTAAGCTCTCCTTCCTTTTCTCGCCCCGCCGTCAGAGCGCCCCAGAGAGCTTGCTCGCAGGCTAGATTTTGGATAAATCTCATTTTCTGCAGATTTTTAAAAATGTAGAATTGTTGTCATAGCCGCGAAATTTTAGGCCTGGGGCGAGCGACGTATTTTGAGGCAGTGTTCTCCCAAATATGCCTGGCACGTATGTCAGAGTTCCACGTCGTATGGATCTTATTTGTGGGCTTAAGCAACGACGACGACCACGACGACGACGACGGGGGCGAAAAAGTGAATCCACGCTGCTTCAACATTGATCGCTCCTATTCCATGTCGTTCAATGTAGGTGAATTTCTCTGGAGTGTTCGCGTCGTGGTCATTCAACAAATACAACCGCCAAGAAATGTACAAAAACGTGATGCACGTGCAAAACTGTTGTTTTGCTAATCCAAACCTATTGCTTTTTGCCGTTCTCGTTGCTGTCGTCGTTGCTTAGTCTTTGTTGAACCGCCCTCTCCCCGTCTAAATAAAACGTCTCACTCGGAAAGTTTTTCAAGTGTCGCTTCTGACGACTCAGAATGGAATTTCACTTTATTCCTGGGTTTGAATAAAAATATCCAACAAAACGTCCAAAAAGAAGTCAACAATTATGACCCAACTACGCGTGAGAACAGA
The DNA here is from genome assembly GCA_038088405.1 of Porites divaricata. Lineage (NCBI taxonomy): Eukaryota > Metazoa > Cnidaria > Anthozoa > Scleractinia > Poritidae > Porites > Porites divaricata. The sequence continues at coordinate 51,190,493 of JBBMOI010000002.1, forward strand.
GAGGCTGATGATAAAGATGTTGTAATTCCTTACGCGGAAGAGCCTTTGGCGAGTCAACAGTTTATCTAAGAGTACAATAGGAAGAGACCGATGGAAGAGGAGTTAAGGCGGAAGCTACAACAAAGCGGAACGGAGCAAAGAACAATCTGCACGACCTTCTGACCAAAAGCTGCTTGAAATGGGCACATTTCGTACTCTTTAACCGAACATGGAGGCCTTTAGATTTATCCGATTCACGCAAATTGTACCTCGTTTCAAAGATGTAAGGTTGTAGAATGCAACACATTTTTTTTTCAAATTTTGGGTGATATGCACTTTAAGCTAAATCACGAAACAATAGAATTACGGTGGTGCAACAGACATGTACAGAAAAAATAGGGGAGGAGAGAAAATGAAAAGGCGTTTTTGTTGGTAGAAGGAGCTAGTTTGCATCTATCCTCATTACTATGCACAATTTTCACGCGAAGAATCAGTAAACCGGAACCAGGACAATAAGTTTTCTGCAATGGACAATGAGACAGCGGCAACAGGAGGGCATTTTGCGCGCGCATGCGTGCATCCGCTGAACGACAATAGCGTGGGCGCATTAAATCTGATGGCGTGAAGTCGAAATCTCGCGTAAAGTTAGATACAGTCCTATTAAAAACCATTCTGTTGGTGCTTTGAATGCCATACTTTTCTAAAATTAATGTTCTCAATGACAAAAATCGAACGTTTTCTAGGCGGTTTTTCAGTTGTAGATTTTTCAGCAGTACGTTTTCTTGACTCAAGACTCAACGCCAAGACTCAACCCAAAAATCACTGTTCCTGTATAAGTCTGATTTTCACTGGCAAAGCAATGCATTTCTGTGGTTTGATTTCCAAACTCATGGTTTTACTCAGGAAGAAATGCATCGTAGCAAAGCTTAACCTGATACCTTCTAGGGGCAGGGTCTAAGATCGTAAAGCAGTCTAAATTACAAAAGACACGAGAAGACTCTGAAGCCTGAGAGTGTTTAAAAACGTGTCTTGTCGTACCTCCTGTAACTTCTCCTTCTTCTCCTGTGACTCCTGTAACGAAAATCGCTCTGAAAGTCCTTCAAGTGTTTCCCGGAAAAATAATTGCGTGAAAACGGAAATCAACCTTGGTAAATTTTACCCGAGTAAAATTTACCGCGGCAAATTTACCACGGCAAAGATCTTTTACCATGGTGTGTGTAACCGCACCTAATAATACCCTCCTTAATGAGATTCTTCCCAAAAAAGGACGATTCGGTGTACCCAGGGCGTTAACTTACTTTGTGGGGAAAAGAAAGGTTAACACGCCCTGCAGTTCTTCTTCTTGAAGTTTGTCTTGCTGGATTAAAATCGAAATCAATTTTATGTTCTAATGGAAAAAAAAAGAGGAAATGTTATATTTTACTTTTTCTTCTTCCTAGGCAAGTAGAAGAGAAGAGGGGCGCTGGACAATTATTGGCAAAATTCCAAACCACGTCACACCAACAGCTTTGTCCACAGGTGTCCTTTTTAATATCTGTACACGTATACCAACTCATATAATTACCACCAAATACGCACCACAACAGTCCGTGTGAAGAGTAACGTCTAACAGCTAAAAAGGTGAAGGTAGAGTTTAACTGAAGACAACTAATGAATGGTTTCTACAAAAGTGGACCAAACATTATTTTTTCGCTTTTTTATATGCAATTAGTGTGACCGTCAAAGAGCGGTTTTGAAGCGTCAGTGTGATCTATTTTTCTAGTTTCAAAAATCCAAAGGATTCTTCCTTAACAAGTGCAATAATGTTAACAGTTTAGAAATATCTAAGGAAGAAATGGGTGCTACTTAGATGTTCGAAAATTTGGATGGACTGCCTGCCTCGTTCCTCAGTTCATTGTTGTTAACCGTCTGGAAGCAATTCAAAAGTACCGAAAGGCAATAAAAACAGTGTGGAAGATAAAGCAAAATCCCATGAAACGGCCAATTAAAACGATATAAACGTACTTGGGACTCTATTGCTTGCATTCTTCGAACGTCCGACGCCATCTTCAGGTCGTTAATTGATTGGTCAATTTCCTTCTGCATACGGTTTCTAAGATCATTTAATTCGTTTTGGTGTCTAGCCTTTACAGCTGCCTTTCTCAACTTCATAGCTGTGTTACTTGTTTCCATGCTGCTAAGGTATCTAGACATCTCATCCTAAGTAAACAAACCAAGCAAATTCACACACATTAAAGTTACTAATTTCCTTTGTAGCTTTTTGAAAAGCCAATAAAAAGCGGTTTTTCAAGTAAAATATTATGTTGTTGTTTTTTTTTTACCCTCGAAGCTCTTAAGTACTAGGTTAAAGTGCTTCTGCGTTCTAGAGGTCATTCCACGGTAATGTGTCTTTGCGGAGACGACACTTTGGAAATAAAAAATCGATTGTCTGTAAACTACTAAAAGAAGAAGTACACCTTTTATATTTTTTTTAGGTAGATGTGAGCTAAGTTTATCTATAACATAAGACAAATCTACTCCTGCTCTTTACGGAGAGATATAATCTACAAATGATTTCCCCGTTGCGGAGAAGACTCGCAAGAAGCGCCAATTATTATTCTTTCAATTCAAGGTTAGATTCTTTCGAATTCGGGCATCTTTTAAAATGACTCTTTCCTTGCAAAGAAAGCGTTCTTTATAATTAATTGTCAAACAAAAAAATATTTAGTTATTCCTTTTTTATTTACTCGAAATTTTGCAATGATTTGATGCCGTCCTGTTGCGGAGAAGACAAAAGGGCTCGCTGTAAAAAATCCTGTCTTGTTAAATGTAAAACGTGGATCAGATAGTACTAAATGACAGGAGAGGACTGGACACAGTGTCCAAGTTGGCGGAATGGATATATTGCACCCACAGTGCAACAGTTTACTGCTCATGCTCAATGTCTTCTGCTTGTCCCTGAGACCAAGACCCATAAATCTGGCCAATAAAAACAAGCCTGCTTTCGTAGCTGTCTTCTCCGCAACAAAAATAAAACACTAAATTTCCGTTGAAGTTTTATGTATTTTGATGAATGATCAATATAGAAAGGTTACACTGACTATGAATCAGAACATTTAAGAGGCTGTCCGCGTAAGAACCACCTTTTTTTTCGTGCTCTTGGTCGGATGCTTGTTTGTTTCTATTTTTGCTAATTTTTCCCGCCTTTATTGACCAAACGCGCGCCCTGCATCAAGTTTTCCTGTTGACAGTGTGCACAGCGGGGGTAAAAATTTCGCGCATCTTTTTTGAAAGTGACGAATACTTATTTCCCTTGGCTGTAGTTTCACATCACCGTGGAATGACCCCTAGGTATGGAGAAGAAAAGAGGAGCCATAATCGGGCTACAATAGGAGACCGCAAGCGCGGGGTCCACGCGGTTCCATCGAAATAGCCAAAATGTGCTGTACGGAATTTTGTACAGCACGAAAAGAAGAGTGCCCACAAATTTTATTGCATTATGAAGTAGACTGGTCCATTTTGTTTGTGTATTAACTGGGCGGCGTCCTCACAAGAATTGCGCACGCGTGTCACACGAGATGGCGCAATTTGTGCTAAAAATAGCACATTTGGCTATTTCGATGGAACCACCCCACTATTGGAGAAGGTATCCGGTTATCGTCTCCTACCCCGATTATGGCTCTTGGAAGAAAACCGGAGTAACCGAAGACAAAACCCTTGGAGAAGAGAGTAATTAGTAGTTAGTTTTTTCTAGTCGTCAACTTACCAAAGAAGAGCCAATATTTGTTTGGATTTGCTTATAAACCAGTATCATTCTCAATATCATTATCATTCTCCCTATCATTATCATTTGAACATTATCATTATCATTTTATAATCATTATCGTTATCCCATCATTATTACTTTATCATTACCATGTAAAAAATTGTCACAGCGAACAGGATGTGCCAGATTCGATCCTCGAAAGAGATCCTTCTTCTTATTATTATTTTTTTGTTTTTATATTTTTGTTTTGTTTTTTAATTTGTTGTTTTCCCTAAAGGCGTCTTCCCTTCCCTCGCGAGGTTTTGCGATTCACGTATCTCTACATCATCATTATCATTGCTACTAGCAACGACGAGAGCTAAGGAAAAAAAATCACTCAACTCACATGTGCCGCCGCCTCCGTGAGCTGAACCCGGGTCAAATTGCTGGGAGTCGAGTACTTGCCAATATTTCTCAAAATAACAATAGGATTACTATTTTTCTCACCTTTTGCTGCAAAACAAGTGTTTCCTCTCGCTGCCTCATCCTTTCTTGAAGGCGATCTCTCAAAGCCTGAAAGGGAATGGTGAGATTTTCAGAAAAAAAGGTTAATATTTTATCACAAGAGCCGGCTTCCTAAATACACTACCAATAATGATTGCCACTAAAGCGGAGATCGTTTGCGGTACTTAAGGTGATTCTAACGCACAAAACAAACCAGAAAGTTTCTCAGGGATAAAGATACTGGCAATTAAAAAATCGGGCCAATGTTTTTAGATTTTAACCCGAACAGAATTCAACTATTGACCTGTTCCAGCTTTACCCATCTATAGCGTACTTATTTGTTCTGTATTTAAACTTATTTCCCATTGACTAATTGCTTACCTTTTCCTGTTTATCTTTTTGCAATTGTAAGTTTTCTTCAAGGGCTTTGGTATCCTGTAAAATGAAAAGAGTATGACCCAGAGAATGAAACCTCATACGCAGTTTGAGACCACAAGAAAGTTGTTCAAATTCCATGAAAAAGAAAGTTATTGATTCCCTCAACACTGATCTTGATGTATCCTACGTTTCGATGCATCTACTCACCAGGGCAGCACAAAGATAATTAGAGGCAGGCACATCCTACCCCCACTCAACTCGACTCCAGCAGCGAAAAAACAGTTTTAGAACGTTGCACCACATTTACAGAGTCCACTTTTTGGGACAAAAAGTCTCTTTTTGTTAACAACACAACATTTGCATTCAGTTTGCTATTACTTTGCTCTGTCGACATTTGTTCGTCGTCATCAGCAAAATACTTCTGATTTTGAACTAAATCATGATCATGGCGGCAGAAGTGACACATCGGATGGTTTGCCGCAATTGTTGAGTAAGAAGTAAACAGATCACGCAACGACTAAAACAACTGGTGTCAGTTCCCCAGATTCCTGAACCATCTGACATGTGACATTTCGGTATTTAACGTACACCACACAGGCTTTAAACATTATAAAACTGTTATAACACGCAGAAACGATAATTTTTTTATTTACAAGTAATGGTACCTTTTGATATTTGTCCATGATCTTTTGCGTTTCAGGGTTCTGAAATGTCCCTTTGGCCTCTAGCTCATCAATTAGACCTGCTTGTAGTTGGCCAAGCGCCTCTTGCTGCATAGCAATCTTGGACATCTGTTTATTGAGCGATTACAATGCAGAATAAAATCACATTTAGAAAATTGAGTGAGACGAGCTGGATTAAGGAAAATTGATTTACAGTTTCAGCAAGTGAGGAATATACTATACCATTTTGTTATTGTTTTGTTTTGTTTTTCTGGAATCTCAGACCTCAGTGGGAGTGAAGTAGGAGATAGGAAAAATCAATGAAGTTCCCAAACAATTTGTCTTAACCGTGGAGATGCTATTTCAGTGCAGTATGATACAGTGTACAATTGACGACTAAAACAGCAGGGGCACCCAACGGCAATTTTCGGAAAATATCTGTTCGGAAGACGATTTGAGATCTAGAATTTTCGAAACAGTTGTTGTAAAAGTTTTTGCCTGCCTGCCTCTCCTAGGATTTTCGAACATCTAAAAACTGGTATAATTACCCATTTTTAACGTATTTTTACCCTAAAAAAGGCCACCTAGAACTTTCGGGAGCCTTTTTCTGGCTGAAATTTTCGAAAAGGTAAGCTTTGATCCCTATAATTTTCGGATCACTAGACTTTCAGCTAGGAAATCCGAACAGATGAAAAGTTTTTAGGGGATAAAAATATGCCTATATCTACCATTTAAATACTAAAATACCTTCAACAATGCTATGTTAAGTGGTTTTGAACTATATCCTCGTTGGGTGCCCCTGAAACAGTCACGTAACTCATACATCAATCTGACATAAAGCCCACTACGGATCAGTTACCTAGTCAAATACATGGTTTAATGAACAGAAGCAAATTACTAGTCTTCTCGCGAAAGGTTATTCCCAGCATAATGTTGTAGCAACGTTAGTAGTTTTGATGAACACAAAGAATGAGACACAAGAAAAGCTCCATAGATGTCCATCCTGCGCAGGATTAGTTCCCAGGGATGGACCAATACTCAGGATTCTCGGAAGGAGACGTAAAAATAGTTCATGTTAACAAAAGAATTAATAAAAGAGGAAACCACAATAAATCCGCCATTTTGATTAAGGTGGAATAAATAAACAACGGCAAGTTTACCTGCTTTGCCTTCTCGATTTGAAGTTGCGTTATTATTGCACCCAGCTTTTCATGGTGTTCCTGAAGTTTTCTTGATCTCTCTGCAAGCATTTCTTCGCGAACCTACAAATAACGCACAGAAAGGAAGCCATTTATAATTTTCCAAATAAAATTCATTACAACTTCAATTCGGTGCGTACATGCTCTTTTTCAGCGATCCGAATTTCCCGCATAACCGCGTTTCTTCACAAACGTAGCCTGCTTAGCAAGCGTTTGCGTTTGGTTTCGGAGCAAAGAAAGACCGAGGAACTGGATTTTTTCTTATAAGGCAAGAACATGGTTATAAGAAACGGTACGTATTCCAGTGAACTTTATCCTTAATTAACGGAAGTGCTAATTCATACCAGCTACGGCAGGTTTTCATTTTGTTTTAAATCTCTGAAATGATAGTAGGTAGATAGGCGCATTGTTATTGAGCATGTCCAAAAATAAAACATTAAACATATCAACTCGTTCATCAAAGTCCTCGTAGATATTGGCCACACGAAAAGGAACGCGCGACAGGTCACCACGGAGTGCCTCTGGGCAGTAGTTTTTGTAATTGCTGGTGATGACATAGTAGGGCGGGGGTTTTGAAGACTCGAGTTTTTAAGTAACCGAAAAAGGGCTATTTTATTGCTTACTGTCGAGGATGTCACAACACACTCAACAATTAGATTTCGATTGAAGACTTAGACACCTAAGTTTGGTCGCGGAATCTTTCTCAGGTGGTAGGATGGAGAGAACCACTTGACAAAACGTCCCAGTACCAGAAGTTCGAATCCGCCGTCTCGATTCAGTGTTGAGAACTAGCAGGTGTTTCGATGCCTTCTCTTATTCGCCTCTTGGGAGTGTTATCGGCTTCCATTGTCATGATCGAGGAGGGGGAAATATCAAGGCAATGTCCAGTGTCTATGAGCTGATCACCCAAAGCAGATGTGGACACTCTCTTAATGTCAGTTGATAAAGATTCCGCGATAGAATCGGAAGCTCTTGCTTTTTCTAAGAAAGTAGCCTGATTTGTCCTGTTCCAACTTAATGTAACATAAAACAACCTTCAATCTTTTCATGGGCGGAAAGGTAGAGGTGGAGGAATTAAAACAAGGTGAAACTGAGACAAGTTAACTTTAAAGGAATGACCCACATAATATAACAACGAAACGACAAGACTTGCTGTTACATCAATGTATTGCTCTCCGTTTTTAAATGTCAAGGTAGGCTTTAGTTATTTACGAAGCTAACTCAAGGAGAAGTACTTACAGCTTCCATATCATCTCCGATGTGTACCTCATCATCTGTCATTGCTGCCATTTTTTCTTGTTCGTGTTTCTTCATCATCTCGATATCTTCACCTTCTGCCAAGATTTTATCATCGTAATCGCGGTCCTAAGACGACAACGTCAACAAATTGATAGAACTCTCTAGCTTCTTTATTGTTTGAACTATTTGAATTGATATCTCAAAGATTTTCACTTTGAAGGATTGAATTGATATTTATAGACCCTTTGTCGCTTTCCATGATACACTGCGGGCATGCTTCCTCGTATTCTGCATCTTGACGATATGAATCGCCTTTTGAATGCTGCAGAATCATTTCTTTTAAATCTTCAATTCATATTCAAGCGATTGTATCGTTTTTTTCTTTTGTTTATTTTGACTTTCCGTAGTTATGAGAACATCTAAATGCTTTTAAAGGACTGCCCGGAAAGCCGTTGTTGTTTACATAAAAGCTCGAGGTTTAAGTAGTTGTTCAGACAATATTTATGTTAAATCTAAGTATCAGTTATAAAACAGAATGGACTGGTTTATGAGTGGTCAGAAACAACAAGTAGCATTTGCCGATGAAGCGCATTGTAAATTACCTTCAACCAACAACCAATTCCTTACATTGTCCTGGTTCGCTAAAGGTTTCAGTTTTGTTCACATTGATTTAAAAGCGTAGAAAAAAAAAAACACAGAACTTTTCCCTGCTTCTGCTTGCTAAATTGTTTTTGTTTGTTTTTTTTTCCTGAAGGAGCTGTAGTAAATGCCCTGGGTGACAATTCTGCCTGCTACTCGAAGTGCAGCTTGACGGGCCACAGACAAAGTTACTGGATTTTAAAAAACTTGAATAGTCCGACAAAGCCGCTCTTTTGGATTAAAAGGAACACTGATCACCGAAAATTGAAAGACGGCGTTCATTTTTTCCTTGAGATTAGATACATTTAATTCTCTTCATGAGCAGCTGCGAAGGAGAGTAGAAAGATCGTAATTTGATCTTATTTGCGACCCTCTCTCAAACGTAATTAATCTTTCGTTAGCTAAAGGTATTTTATCTGATAAACGTAAAGTGGCCAAGCTCATTCCTGTCTTTTTAAAGATACTTAAAAGTATTATTTTCCTTTGGTTGTTGCTGTAGTAATGAAGGATATCCAACAAAAACATAAAACATAAAACAGTACCTTGGTTTCCTCTATTTGTCTCTTTTCTAACTGTTCCATCTTTGCTTTCCTTCGCCGTGCTAATTTTTCCTCTAGTAACTGGCGTTGCCGTAACTTGCTTAACGTAAGACTAACGTGAATTGAAAAATATATATATTGGAATCTCACTTCACTAAAATGTCAGTTAAGTCTAGAAAAGTTTCTGAAAACTATACTTCGAAGATAACCTAAGTTGCAGCTATACTGAAAACCGGTGAATACTAAGCTAAACTGAGAGGTTGTGTCGTTGGCAGGGGTCAAAAAAGGTACATCGTAATGACTACTTTCTAAACTCGGAACTTAGCTATTAATGTACAACTATATACTAACCCGAAGGGGAGGTGACTAGTGGTGGTAATATATATCTAGCGCTGTTGACTGACCCTGAGGGGGATAGTTGTTTTAGTATTTAGCAAATCAGTTGGACAAAACTGAAAGGAAAGTAAATTTTTGTAAATTAAAAACTTCACTAAGTAGGAACTTTGTTTACAGTTTACAAATATTTCGGGGATTTTGTCAAGTGTATTTAACGCAAATTCAGCATGAAAATAATTTTATACCTTCCAGTGAACACAGACGAGCCAAAGTCCGTCGCTTTCTTGGTATTTGCTTGTACGACTGCTTCATTTATCACACAAATTTCGTCTTCCGAAAATGTCTCGAAACGAGACGCCATCTTGGCTCTGGTCGCAAAACAGTGAATAGCCAAGGATATTCCGAGTTACGGGAGCCAATCAAAACGCGCGAAATTTGCTATTCACTGACTTGGTAAATAGTAAATAATATTAATATCTACTTTTAAACTCAGAAAACTGTGTTTAAAGCTTTACAGTACCTGCTTTCTAAGTCAGCAACATTTTTTTCATGCTCTCGGATAATCCTGTCTCTTTCTTCCTCTGATAACGCCACTTGATTGACAATTAAGTCTCTGCAGAAGTAAGGTGACAAAATTTTGAAAATAAAACTCCGTGTTTTTATTCCGACTCCCAGTGAATGCTCTTTAGTTTCCTTTTGTAATAGCGGCCACGATTCTGATTGTGAAGAGGAAATTATTTATGAAAACGTAGAGCCCAGAGAAATTGTCCTAGCAGTGAAAGTATAAGTGAAGAGTCTATCGAGGGACCTCATAATTCATCTGTTGACAATTCTTTAGAGTCAGGTCAATTGTCTTTTGAACCAGTCTATTCCGAAATGGAAGATCAAGTTAGTCAGTTATGTCGAGCAGTTGAGCGAATGCAGGCTTCTGTTAACTCACAGGGAAGAAGCGTCGGTGTGAAGTCGTCAGTAACGTTTCCAGTTTTTAGGGGAGATGAGTGTGAGGATGCTCATGAGTTTATTAGGAATTATAAGAGGGCTGGTAGATTAAATGGTTGGGACGACGACAATTTAGCGTTGGGCCATCCCCTCTATTTAAAGGGTCACGCTAGCGCGTGGTTTAAGACTTTGCCTATGGCTGACGAGATGTCTTTTGATGAATTATCTGAGCGATTAGTTACGCATTTTGCCTCCGGAGTCAGCGAGTGGCGCGTGAGACAGGCGTTAGGGCAGCGGCGACAACTAGAGAAAGAATCGGTTGCAGATTACTCTTATAGTCTCCGAACCCATTGTGCAAGAATTAATTTGCCTAGATCTGAGTGGACACATTATTTTGTGCAGGGTCTCCTAACTGAGATCCGCGAATACGTTATTTTGCAACAGCCTCAGAATTTGGAATCGGCAGAGAACTTTGCTAAGTTAAAAGAATCGGTGTTTGCTGGGTCTAGTAAACGCACAGATTTCAACCCTAAAGAGGTATCGGCACAGATTTTAGAGGAATTGACGAAAGCAATTAATCCTAAGAATAAATCAAAGTACAAGTAAAAACAGAAGATCAAAACAGGAAAACAGTACGTGGACAAAAACAAGACTTAACGAAACAAAAACTAAAGTTAAAAGATAAGATAGATCCGTCTTAAAAATAACTTTCAAAATACTTCACAACATCTGTATCAGTGTATTTGCGTTAGTGAACATAGGCCTGCCACTCCTCCACGGTAATGGAATACCGCAGCACGATAATGAGATGCTGAAACACTGTATCAAGATGCCGCCGCATCTCCGAACCATTTTGGAGCCCCAGCGATGCATACTAATACTACAATGTCAGCAGCCTTCAAGACAAAACTTTATTGTCGGAGCAAAGCAGGCAATGTCGAACGGGTAAGTCAGGGCAAACTTATCCACTGGGGTCACCAGTAGGAGCCCAGAATTCTCTTAACCGCGCGTCTTATAAAAAATCAAGGTGTATTCGACACAATTTTTCAGACGCCATACCGATATTTTTCCATCGCCTTAAAAGTCATTTTTTCGTTGTCCGGTCGCTATAAATTTTTAACCAGTAATTGGCTACGGATTGAAATATGTGAAAATGTATTTTTAAGTAAAATCGATATTACTATGACAACAATAAACAAAAAGCTTTGAAAATGATAGCTGAATTTTGTGTGATCTAGACCAGCTACTGAAAATCCAACACTAGGAACTTAAATTTTCAATAGCCGTGATAGATTATTTAATAAAAACGTTATAAATGACTCAAATTATTCTTAAGTAGCGTCAGAATGCTGCTTTAATAATCATATCAATTTATATGTTCTCAAAACATAGCCAAGAAAAGTCTTAATGACGTTGACAGTTTCGAGGACTGTCAGCCATTTTTGTCAAAACTTGAGAATCGTCAAAGGTGTCGGAAGCCTTAAATAGGCTTCTGAAGGTGTTAATTATTGCGATAAACGGGCAAAGTCACTCTGTGGACGTCACCTCCCCAACCCCGATTAGGGGGTGGAGATCACTTGTGTCCATATATGGGAGAAAGCTGATAGGTTCCCTCGTCCCTGTTCATAGTAGGAGTGTTCGATCTAATACATATGCTTTCCTTGATCCATCTCTTAAACTTGTCGCTTTCCTGCTCAACTATTTCACTTGCATCCAATTCATGATATGATTGTTCTGAAGACGTGGTCTGTTATGGCTGATTTGTGGTGCTCATTGGTAGAATCTCTGCGGTTAGATCTTGTGAAATTTCTGTCGAAGATCTTTACCGTTTCCTTTTTGTGTTCTGTGATCCTGGTTCCCAGCTGTCTCCCTGTCACGGGATTTTGAACACCACTCCAGCCTTTTTTTGCTTATCAACTTTGTCCTTCATGTGAACTAAAACCCGTCTGAGGGTGGCTTGAGGTTTAACCACTGAGTGACTTTGCGCGTTTATCGCAATAATTAACATCTTCAGAAGCTTATTTAAGGCTGACAGTCATCGAAACTGTCAGCATCATTAAGACTTTTCTTGGCTATGTTTTGAGAACATTAAATAGATATTAACTCCACTAGCCTGATGAATTTCTTCAAGAATGCTTAATATCATATTTTGATGCTAGGAAATTTTGGTGTATTTTTGTTCTTGCGATCTTAAAAACTAACCCGTTATCTCCCCACCTGTATAAGCGCAACTTCATTCAAAATTTGGATTTTTAGCGCTTTTTTGTATATCTCTGTAACGAATCGAGCGAATTTTTTAAAACTCTTCACATAATCTTCATAATGTATATAATAAGGTCTGAAATTATCATTGAGATTCATTCGCTGTAACATCTTACAACTTTATGACAAACCTATCCTACGAACCTGTCAAAAATCTGTGTTACAACATTCACTGATTTGACGTTATGTTAATTTTTCCAAAATAACGCGCACTATACATACCTCCATGACTAAGTACATTTTAGTTTGAATTTACCACATCTTTTGAATGCAAAACATTGACAATACTCACACTGAAATGTACTAGTCATGGATACAGTATATGTATTGTCCGCATTAATTTGGAAAAATTAGCATAACTTCAAAACATTGAATGTTGTAGCGCGGATTTTTGACCAGTTCGTAGGATGGGTTTGTCTTGAAATTCCAAGATGTTGCAGTGAATCAATCTTAATGAAAGCTACAGACAAAAAATTCGCTCGAGTCGTTTCAGAGATATACAAAGAAACGCTTAAAGTCAAAATTTTGAATGAAGTTGCACTTAGACAGGTGGTGAGAAAACGGGTTCGTTTTTAAGATCACAAGAACGAAAATACACCAAAATTTCCCAGCATCGAAATATGATATTAAGCAGCATTCTGACGCTACTTAAGAATAATTTGAGTCGTTTATAACGTTTTTATTAAATAATCTATCACGGCTATCGAAAATTTAAGGTTTGAAATATATTTTCGTTTTAGTCGAATTCAAACATACAAAATTTTTTACTCTTTACAAAGGTTATTTGCTTAACACCAAACTTAAAGTACCTAGTGTTGGATTTTCAGAAGCTGGTGTATATCGCACAAAATTAGGCGTTTATAAATTTCAAAGTTTTTTGTTTATTGTTGCCACAGTATTATCGATTTTACTAAAACCTACATTTTGACAAATTTCAATCTATAGTCAATCATTGGTGAAAAATTTATAGCGATCAGACAAGGATAAAATCACTTTTAAAGCGACTGAAAAATATCCGTGTAGCCTCTGAAAAACTATATCGAAAGACCTTAACAGGAGAAATCACGTGATGGACCAGAAACAAATCGATCCAGGCGGGACATGCATGGTCTGCTACACAGCCGTTTTTAGTGTCGTCACTCAACGTTCCTCCCCACTAACGGCTGCTGAAAATCGAACAACATTCCTTTCCCTTTGTGTTTGTGGTCTAACAAACAAACCAATCATGTGTAAGAAACTTGACAATACGTGAGCCGCAGGGCGCTAGGAGCGAACACGCTTCTCAGCTTTCTACAAATCAATCAATCGTCGCTGAATTTTGATGGACTCTGTGTCTGCAAGCAACGAAAAGGTTATTTGCAGAAAAGTTTGTTTTAAGCTGTTAACAAAATTCCAAGTGAAAAAAAAAGGGGTTGATAGGCCTACAAGACTCTTACCAGGATCGTTTGGGTTTTTTTAACTTGCATATGTATGATGAATTGCATGTGCCGGATGTGCTCATTGTGTTGTTGTACATGTGAAGACTGTGAATATTAAACTCCCAGGGGTACTGATTCAAACAAAAGCAATCTTTTAAATCATCGATAAGCGATTTCCCGAAACTATACCCGGCAACTTTATAAGCACATCCGTGTTGTGCATCATATTTGCTCGACTTGCTTGCTGTTGCTGCTTATCTCAAAAATTTTGAAAGGACTCGACTCGACTACGACAACACTAACCAAAACTGTTTTCACGCGACGATTTTGATTGTTCTGTCATTCACAGATGGGGCAACGACAAAAGAAAAGCTGTGATTGGAGGAGTCACCATACCGCAAACGTGGCGCGAACACCTTCCAGAAAATGGGAGCTGAATTCTAATTGGCTAATCGCGGGAAAGGAATGTGGTTCGATTTTCAGCAGCCGTTAGTGGGGAGGAGCGTTGCGTGACGACACTAAAAACGGCTGTGTAGCAGACTAGGATATGCAGGACTTACCACGGAAACTTCAAAATTGATACCGAAAACCAGGGTAGTGCGAACGAATGTTTGGTCTAAAAAGAAGGAGGTGCTCAAAACCAGAGTTTAACCTAACGTATTCGTTAAGCTTAAAACACCACAGCGCTCTTGGTGATTCTCCTTTGCTCTAACAATAACTGAATACAGTCGAATTCGTTTTCGACCTGATAGTATGAAAACGTTTGTTTTCCGAAAGACCCGTCCTGTTATAAGCGAATTCATTGACTTTGCAGCGTTTTTCATATATCCACTGCTACACTCTTGTTGGACTTTCGACGCTCGTCAAAGTCTCTTGGCCACGTTTGGCCAGCCACTTACCCAACAATCTTGTCTTCTTGTTTCCTAACTTCCGCTTGCTCCACTTGCTCTTCTTTCATCTTCTTTTCTAACAGAGCGCGCTGCTTCTCTAATCGTCTCTAAAACAAAATATGTTTATTTTGTAATATCACTGAAGACAAAATTTTAGGAGAATTTTAGGATTCAATCTCTCATAACCAATTGATGTTCTTGTGTGAAGTATTTACTGAGCCGAACATGGATTACATTACATGTTATCCTAAGTTACTGACCTCCAGTAAATCTCTTTGACGCCTACGCTCTTCTTCCCGAGCCTCTTGCTGCAAAGCAACGTCTGCCATATGTCGCTCCAGAATGGCTTCCTTCTCAGATTCCAACAGACCTATTGCAACGAGGGAAAGAAGTCCAAACATAACTCACAAGAAAAAGGGAGAAAGGCCTGCAGCTAAGGCCAGCTTACCTTTGTTTATAAGCTCTTGGTAGATTTTCTGTGAATTTTGTTCCATAAGATGATTTGCCTCCTGATTGTGATGATCGCGTAGGTTCTGAAGTTCCTCAGCTGCCTGAAGACACAAATCATCACGGTTCAGAACATACAGTTTACCCTTTAAAAACAATTGTTATGTTGAGCATTCCCCCACACCCCCACCCTCCACCTCAAGCACAAAGTACATGGCAATATCAATATATCATTAGCATCAAAGAGCGACTAGACATAGTGGAACCTCCACAAACGGTCAGCTTTCTAAAACGGCCACCTCCCTACAACAGCCACTATTTCTTGTCGCGGCGGACTTATTATCCACACATTGACTCTTGTTTAAATCTCTTTACAACGGCCGCTTTCTTTTGTCCCCAAGGTGGCCTTTGTGGAGAGGTTCAACTGTACAAGTCTATTTGGAGGTTCAGTTCTGGTTGTTTTCAAAGCTCTCAGGGTGTCAATTTCCTATACACTTTACAAAAAAAACCATAACCTGAACTTAGTGAGGCACACCTGAATTCTATCTAAACGTTTCATTAAGGTGGCTCGACTGGATTTTTTGGGGGGATACCTCCCAACTCCGAGCATTAACTACGTCGCCATGAGTAAAGATAGGGGAAAACGGTTACCACTACTGTATTATCTTTCTTATGATTTGGGTTTTATCGCAATCGGAATCGCCATGGCAACGTAACGACGCCATTACGTGTTTTCTTTATCTTTGTGTTTCTCTGCACGGGGAGTTTTTTGAGAAATCGCTTAAGGGAGTATGCACCTGCCATAATTGCCTCAATTATGGCAAAGTTTGAACAAATTCTATTAGAGCGTTTTCGAGATATTTTGAAACGAAGTTTTAAGCATCATAAAAACAGCGAAATAGCATGGTATCCACACAATTAGCTAATTTTTTAAGAAAATGGTAAGCTTTGGAAACGCGGCTTCATCTTATAGTGGTTTGATTCCATTGAAAAACTCCTACAAAAAAAAGAGGGGAATTGCTCTGGGCGATCGCGAGTAAGAAGAATTTTTTTAACTTGCATTCAGCTGCTTTTGTTACAGTTTTTGCACGTAATTTGGGCGACGCCTACAAATTTTTCATTTTTCAAAAAACTGCTCGATATAGTTTTCTATAAATTTGATAATCCCGAGATCAGTTGTCAATAAATATACCCTGCAAGCTTCAAGAACATCGAAAACAGGGAAAGCTTTCAAATAGGACCTCAAATATGACCAAATGATGCAAATTCTATCTTTTTGTTAAATATGCACGTGCATATGAAACTTGAAAACAATGCCAGTGAATAATGTGGACACTCACTTGTAAACACAAAATCTGGGTGAAAAATTGGTTATATTTGAGGTCCTATTTGAAAGCCTTCCCTGTTTTCAATGTTCATGAAACTTGCAGGGTATATTTGTTGACAATTGATCTCGGGAATTTCAGGTACATACTCCCTTAAGCGATTTCTCAAAAAAACTCCCTGTACAGAGAAACACTTAATGGCGTCGCTACGTTGCCATGGCGACTCCGATTGCGATAAAACCCAAATCATAAGAATTTTTCTTCTTTATATAATACAGTTGTGGTAACCGTTTTTCCCTATCTTTACGCATGGCGACGTAGTTAATGCTTAAACTTGGGAGGTATCCCCCCAAAAAAATCCAGTCGAGCCACCTTAAAATTCAACAAAAACAATGCATTTTTTCGTCTCTTCGAAAACTTAATAAAGAGTTTGAGTCAGTGTAATGTATTGGGTATGTTTGGACAGACTGTGAGTCAATAAGATATATTCGACCCTCGACTTTTAACTTGAAAAATACAATAATCAGGGTATACCTCTTTGTCAGAGTTTCTTTCTGTTTCTTCGATTTCTTGCCAATGTTTCACTAAAAGCTTCTGTTTTTCATTAACTGCAGCCACCATATCTAGGAAGGCATGACATACAACACACTGACTGTCTATTAAGTTGTTATGGAAAAAGAAGCAAAGTGTTAGACACTGGATATGAGAAAACTCAGAAGTGGCTCACAGGTTTAAAGGCTCACTAATATCCTGATCATATAGAAAACTAACTCCCTGGAAAGATGAGCATTTTTAAATCTATTAGTATATAGATTTAGCCAAGGCTAAAAGCGAAGCTCTCGTTTACATACTTAAATTTACTTAAACAAAAGATAAACTTGAAACCACTGTGAGGAAATCGTTCATAACTGTGATTGACATTAATTCGATCACCATCATGCCCCACATTTTCTTAATTAGATTAAGACAAAAGGCCATGAGCCATGACCTTATTGATGTTTCGCACCGAATGTTAATGAGATTTCCCAACAAAAGGCTTTGAACATCCCTTCTATACTGCTTACCTATCTCTACGTGTTCAAATTTTTCAGCCTGTTGCTGTTCAAATTCCTCGGCCTGACGCTGGTGCTCACGTACCTAAATCAAAGGAATTCATGGGATGAGATCAATATCGTCCCTAAACGTATGCGTATTTTAATTAAAACATTGTACCAATACTCGTGAACATGTGCACGCATGCTTCAACGCTTGCAATGCAAAACCAAAGCCGCCTTTGGCCCCGTCCACACGAATCCGGATATTTTTGAAACGGCATATTTTTTTTAACAACAGACACGAAACCACTAAGTTTTCACCTCACCTGGTGATGTCGCTGAAGAATTTTATAATCATTTTACACACATTGGCCAATCTTAGCACAAGAAATTCCTAGTATAGAAATTGACCCACTTGCCTATGTTAATCCTGTTGACGGAGTATTTTTTTTTTTCAACGGATCAATGTTCAAAAAGTCATCCAATTACTTAAGACTATCGATGTAGGTAAGGCAACTAGTCCTGACAAAATTCCAAACAGGCTTCTGAAGATTGCTGCCGATGTTGTCGTGCTCTCTTTAACGGGCACCTTTAATCAATAGTTAGTGAATGGCATTTTCCCCTCTGACTGGAAACTGGCTAAAGTGACACCAATTTTTAAGAACGGTTCTAAGTCTGACTCAAACAACTATCGATTTATATCTTTTCTATCTTATGACCAACTATATCACCATCTGACTGAAAATGGTTTATTAAACAGAGGCCACTCTGGTTTCCGCTCGCTACACAGCACTCTTACTGCCTTGTTGGAGACAAACGATAGCTGGTGTGTCAATATTGATAGAAACCAAAACAGAGTTTATGGTTATTAGCTCGAGGCATAAACTACAGTCTTTACGTCGTCCCAATAAACCAAAGCAATCAAAGCAAATCTCTCGGGCTTATCATTGATGAAAATCCCTCGCGGAAGGCCTACATTCATGAAATCTCTAGAAAAAGTATCCTCTGCTATCGGTGGGGGTCAGGCCATTTGTTTCAATGTACACTGCAGTTTTATCCAGCCACACTTCGATTACTGCAGCGCTGTATGCGATGGCTTGACCCAACACCTTATTGAGAAACTTCAAAATCGTGCTATCAGAGTTATCTTTAAATCTAGCTCGAAGGGCTCAACAAAAGGCTAATTGATAAATCTCGCGCCAGCTTATCTCTGTAATTTGTTTGTTCCAACAACACCGAATTACTATTTTCGCAACGCCAAGAAAAAAATTAATGCGCCCAAAACCAAGACTTGATTACCTGAAGCGTAGCCTGCGTGGCATGGCGGTTTTGTCGGAAGCACGACTGAGTGGCGAAGCCGCAAAAACGCGCAAGGACACACGGCAAATATACAAAACAGTTTTTGAGAATTTGAGAAGCTTTTAACAAGGAAGCTGTAGCGGCGGTCGCTGTGGACTTGAGCAAAGCGTTTGACGCCATAAACCATAGCCCTCTGCTCGCGAAGTTGAAGGCCTATGGCTTTTCTCCACATGCCTTGGAACTGATGTCCACATACCTGCTAGGTCGTCAACAATGTGTGAGATTAGAAGGCGTATGCTCTAACTACAAAACAGTTAAATCTGGCGTTCCTCAAGGTTCTCTATTGGGGCCGTTACTGTTTAACATATTTATTAATGACTTGAATTTCTGTGTTCCTAATGTCTCATTGCGGCTGTACGCTGATGACACGACTGCCTACCTGTCTGATGTATCTCCCACCATTCTAGAATTTTCCTTCAACAAAGACCTTCAGACTCTTTCGTCGTGGTTTGAGTCTAACCATTTAACAGTGAACAGTACTAAGACTCAAGCATTGTCTGTCGGACCCTGTGCCTATCATTATTCTTTATTTCTTAATAATGCTAGAATAGAATTTCTCCGATCTACTAAGATTCTCGGAGTTACTCTAGACAAGGACCTATCCTACAAAGAACATATTTCAGATCAACTAAAGAAAGCCTACGCGAAGGCCTCTGCACTGAGAAGAATAAGGCGTTTTCTTCCTCATGATGCAATTTTTAAAACTTTATAAAGCACTTATATTACGGCATCTCGAATACTGCAGTCCTTTGTTTGTAGGCATAGGTAAGGGTCAACGCAACCGTCTCGAAGATCGCAACTGTTATATTTTGAGAACATTAATCGGGCACAACAAGTCAAGTCATACGACGAGCTGCTCACTACGGCTAGCATGAAATCCTTATATTGCAGGCGCTTACACCAGGCGTTATTAGGGAATTTAAGATTGAGCACTACGGTTGAATGACTACGGTTGGACGAGCAGGAGAGGTCTGGGTCTTGTCGATGGTGGATTGGATCGAGTACGAACCGTTTGGCGCGAAAAAAAAGAGATTAAGATTGTAAACAAGCAAGCTGCTACGGTTGAATCACTTATCGACGGTCATCCTGTGAAAAATGTCATTTCACGAACTTCGTGAAGCCTTAGTTTGCGCTTTTTCCGATGGAGTGATCAGTGAAGAAGAGTTTCTTATTCTTTACGAAGAGTACGAGTGCACAAATTTAAATTTTCCTCACTGGGAATACGAGCCTTTCAGCCTCGATAACTTTGACAGCAGTGAAGCTAGAGCTGAATTTAGAGTAGACAAAGAAGATATCCCTTTATTGGTTAACGCTTTACAGGTCCCAGAATATTTTCGATGCCCTCAAGGAACAGGTAAAGCTGTCCACAAATTCACTTGTCTCATTTCGTTTTCATAACTGAGATCAATGAATACTAAATGCACTAAATGTCGAAACTAAAGCATATTTGACAGCAATGAAATAAATATGTTTCTTTCAATCTAGTTTGTTCAGGTGAAGAAGGACTATGTTTACTCGTAAAGCGACTAGCCTACCCTTGCCGTTACCATGATCTAATCCACCGTTTTGGCCGTCCAGTGCCAGAGCTTTGCATGATTAGTAATACAGTCCTCAACTGGATTTATGAAAACCATTCTCACCGACTAACTTCGTGGAACAACCAGCCCTTTTTATCGCCTGCTAATCTTCAGCTTTATGCACAAGCTATATCAAGAAAAGGGAGTCCTCTGAAAAATTGTTTTGGTTTTGTGGACGGAACTGTTCGTCAAATTTCAAGACCTGGTGATAACCAGCGCGTGGTATATAATGGTCACAAACGTGTGCACGCCCTTAAGTTTCAGGCAGTTGTGATCCCCAGTGGTTTAGTTGCTAACTTATATGAACCCGTTGAAGGACGGCGTCATGATGCTGGGACGCTTAAAGAATCAGGGCTTCTCAACATCTTACAAAGAAGGGCAGTAACACCTACTGGAGATATTCTTTGCATTTATGGAGATCCTGCTTATCCTCTTCGACCACATTTGATGGGTCCCTACCGTGACAACCCACTTACCCCACAGTTGAGGGCGTTTAATAAAGCCATGAGTGAAGTTAGGGTATCCGTAGAGTGGCTTTTTAGCGATATAGCTGAAAGCTTTAAATTCATAGATTATAAAAAAAATCTCAAACTTGGGATGAGTGCAGTAGGTAAACAATACATTTTAAGTGTTCTTTTCAGGAACATCCTCACATGTTTGTATGGAAATACAACTTCTAACTTTTTTGAGGTAGAACCCCCCTCACTGTTGCAATACTTGGCATAGAAATGTCATATAAGTATCCTAAAAAGTACCAGAGAACTTTGATGATCGAGGCAGATGTCGGGGGAATTAAGACTCACTGCTTGAATTACATAAACACAACTTTAATGTGAAGACACTTTACAAACAACAAACCCATGTTTGAAAATAAAGTTTTTGGGTTATTAAATTTCACTGTCCTTAAATTGTTATTTCAATGTCAACTAATGAAAATCCAACAAGTGCATGGCATGAACAAAGCTACTTAT
The DNA here is from genome assembly GCA_038088405.1 of Porites divaricata. Classification (NCBI taxonomy): domain Eukaryota; kingdom Metazoa; phylum Cnidaria; class Anthozoa; order Scleractinia; family Poritidae; genus Porites; species Porites divaricata. The sequence continues at coordinate 51,211,914 of JBBMOI010000002.1, forward strand.
CATTTTGGTTTAGTTTAGATACAACTGCAAGCTTAATGTTTGCATTTGCTGCATTTGTAACTGTTGCTGTATAAGATCCTGGCGCTTTGCTTCAAGGGAAGCCATCTCTCGTTTATGGGCAATGTTCTCCCTCCTGGCTTCTGCTTCCTTTTCAGCCATCTCCTTTTTAAAACTTATTTCTTCTTTCCTAGCTTCTGCCTCTTTTTCAGATCTGACTTGAAGAAATTGTAGAGCCTCACTTGTTCTTCTCCTTTTCCTTCTAACTTTTGATGCCATAGGTGTCTCTTCATCTTTTCCTGATTCTTCGTCATAATCACTTGATCTTTAACTCCCTTTCCCTTTGACCATGTGTTCATTGCTTTGTCTCGAGCTGCCATGGCCTGGATCCTTTCTTTCTTCTATAAACATATCGGATCAATTATTAATTTGTGTTCATATTTTAGTGCACTGAATTTTAATGTATTCTCACATTTCTAATGGTAATTGGTTTTCAATCTATAAGCTTAGGAATAGGCATCTCGTTTATTAGATAGTAATTGCACAAAAACTATAGCAAAGCGGGCGGCATAACTAACAGTGTGATTTAAATAACTTAAAATTACAAATAATTCACTTACAATTCATATCAGAGAAACTGACACTATCATAATAAATGTATAACGAACTTAATATAAAAAATTAAAACTGCACGCTGAACAGAGATATGTGGAAAAATTAAACGTGAATTAATAAAAAGAAAAAGGCTATCGAGAAAATGTCTAAAGCACGCTAAGCAAACGACTTCAATAAGCACAAACTAGAGAATATTAAGAAAGGAAGAAAGCAAAAAGCGGAAGCGAACAAAATCTGCAACAGAAAAATAAAGCGAAACATACCATTTGCTAAGAGAGATGCCGTTGAGTGACCTTGTCCTGTAACGTACGCCTTATATAAGGTATGCCTTACGATAACACAAATAACAACATACAGAAGCTTGCAGAAGCATGCTATGCTGTAACACCCAAATACCAAACTGCAAACACCGCGTGAATTCCCAAACGCGAGAAAATACATATCCAACAAGATGAAAACTCAACACAAAAGTGGATGGGATCAAGACTGTTATTTCAATCATGCAATTCACAGTCAAAGACTATAATCCTAAACCCCTAAAAGATCACTCACCATCTTGCTGTCTTCGTCTTCTTCTACATTTGGCCTGTTGTCCATTATTTCCACAATCTCCTCGGCAAGTTGTTCTGTTTCAGTGAGTGGTTCTGGAGAAATCCCACTGGAGACTTCTTCCTTTCGCATTTTTGATTTCAACAAGTCAATGATCTTTTGAAAGCGTTCCCTAAGGCTCCTCTGGTCTCTGGGTGAATCTTTGAACGCTTGTAAACAGTTTAAATTGTCTGCCACCTCTTTCCATTTTTGCCCTGCTAGTTTAGATCCACTTTTGTACAGGTACGGTTCGAGAAATCGAACTTCTTTCACCAAAGTATAATCTTTATCGTTTGTCCAGCGAAAACGTCCACTAAAATGCAAATGAGAAAAATCATTTTAAAACTGAGTGCCACAGATGAAGTTAGCTAGACACATAAGGTTAAACTGATTTATTTAAGCTTATTTTAAAACAAGCTTACTTGTTGTTTCTCGCAGCGGCGGCCGAAATGACCCTGTCAAAAAAGTGAACATAATTTTCAACAATAAGCAAATAAACAATTAAAAACATTGGAAAATTTCAACCTATTTCATGCTGAAGCATATGCAGCGATCTACTACAAAACAGTATGAGCGATCTGCTACAAAACAATCGGTATACTTACGAACTTCCACCGTGGACATCCATGCTTTCACTGCCGCTTCACTACGACGAGAAAAGCTATCAAAACTTACCGTAGTGAAACACTACGGTAAGCAAAACGCCATCCCATAACTTTTACGCATGCGTAAAAAAGCTCAACCCAGATCCCGCGTACTCGTCCAACCGTAGCCGTTAACCGTAGTCTTAAATCTTAAATTCCCTAATACTTCTTTTTAAATGCTTAAATGGTACGGGACCTACTTATATTGGAAGCCTTTTTAAATACAGGCGTACACCGAATAGGCTAAGAGGCGAGGGCTTGAATTTGGAATTACCTAACTTTAACCTTAAGTTTAAGAAGAATTCTTTCACTTATTCATTAACGAAGTTATGGAACAGTTTGCCTTCTCAAGTGCGTCTTTCAAGTGATACTAATGACTTTAGAAGTAGATTGCTCGACTGCACCTTTTTAGAACGTATCTTATAGTGCACGATTGTAACTTTCAACTGTTTTTAGAACGAGTATTATAGTTCTCCTAGTCACGTTTCTAGTATGTGGCTTTTCAGTCGGTTTTAGCTTTTTAGCTTTTTATATTTCATGTTTTTAATACCAAGTTTTTTATATGTATCTATTTATCGAGTTGTTCTTAAAATTGAATAATATTATATAGTTGTAATTATTATAGATTTTATTTATACACGTTCGTATTTTGATGGAGTTTTTTAGCTCTTTGACGTAATGTGTTAAAATAAATGATTGATTGATTGATTGATTAATCAATTTTCAATGTCAGACTGATGTTTTTAACCGCGTATAAATAAAGTTATCATTCCTCTGAATCCGCTCACCGAAACCGCTGTTTGTAAAACCGTTCTGCAGAGTGGTGTAAGGCCCCGTCTACACGAATCCGGGTTGAAGCAGGAAATACTGTTTCCAAAGGTTTCCAAAATGTCCGGATTCAAGTGGACGTGCGCCATGGTAGCTGACTGCATTTGCAAAAACGATTTAAAATACCTTCTCTTCAATTTTCCTTTGCTTAAGTGCAGTTAACTTCTGATGTAATTTCTGCTCTTGTCGCTTTCTGCCTTTGGCAAGTTTACTCTCTACCAACTCCAGCTCTTCTCTGAAACGCTTCAGGTAGAGCGCAGCGTCGTCAGTGCTAAGCGTCGATGACCTGAAAAAGTTTAGAAGAAAAACAATGTGTCCAAAAAATTAGGTCGTCAAGAAATGCTAAAAGAGTATTGATAATTTTGCAGTACTATAAGCAATGATACTCTAGTGTTGGGGGCTTTCAGTCACTTGAAAAAAAAGCTGAAGAACGCCAGTTACTTGAAAAAAAACCTGAAGAACGCTTTGCACACGGGCACGCTGAACTACTACTGAACCCGTCTGTACTTCAGTGAATTATATTTCTGTGTAGAGGGAATAATAACAGAACATTGACGTACCTCACAAGACTCTCTAGTGCGTCAGAATGACCTTCCTCCAGTTTTTTCAAATCGATTCTTTTCCGGTCCTCTTCTTCTTGCTATAATGAAAATAATCGGTAAAGATATCTGAACAGCGAAAATAATAAAACAGAAAGTTCACTTACTTTTATCGGCGACTCGACAGAGGATCCGGCTAAAGTGATTAGTGAGAAGCTCTTGTCAGGGTTCCTCTCTTGGCCACGATTACTTCAACAAATATAACGATAACTTCAACTCACCTTTTGTCGGGCGAGCGCTTTCCTCTCTGCCAACTTCATCTCAAGTTCCACAACACGCCTAGCTTTCTCCTCGTCCGTCGCCTTATCTATTGCCGCCATATTAGCCAAGTGGCTTTTTATTAAAGCGTTTGCTTGCTCTTCATCCAATTTAGCGTCTTTTATCAATTTCTGGATCATTTTGTTTTGAGCTTCTTTCAAAGCGAAGCGTTTGCTGATGGACACTTCCTATGATAGTGAAGACGAAGGGGAGATCATTTAAATGGAAAAATACCGCGCACAACACAAACAACGCCAATTATGATTAAAAAGACAGGAAAGTAAATACCTTAAAGGGAAACAGTGAGCTTTGGGACCGCGCTGACCCGGACACTAGTTTTGCAGCTTTGAAAAGCGTCTGTTTAAACCCGAAATCAAAGGTACAGGTCTGATACATTTAGAAATCCGCTTCAATCTTGCGTAGTGTTTCATTCGATCTTCAATATTTTACTGAAAACCTGTTCCTGAGTATTCTTTTACGCATTCTAGGCTTTTTGTGATATGTAAATCAGCTAAGAAAAGGCATCTAATACGCAGGTGCATTGTCTGACTGTGCCCCTTTAAATCTCTTTTTACCTTTCTTAGTCTCTCCATTTCTACGTCTTGTTCGAGCTTGAGGTTTTGTTTCAGCTCATGTTCTTGAGCTTTGTGTCTTTTTTTCAGAAGACCCAAGATTTCTTTCTTCTCCTGCTAGCAAAAAAGACGATTAAAATCCACCGGACAATGGCTAAAGGCTGCCCTCCAAGAGAAAAAGATGTTTTGCTTCAAATAAAATTGAAATCTCACCTCATTCGCAAGTCCTTTAGTTTTACTTTCCATTTCTTCACTTTCCTTAATTTGCTTCCGATGCAAGGTATCCAAACAATTCTGCAACGAAAATGAATCAGAGGTCATGAGGAAACAGAATACATGTGAAATATACCTGCTGTGCACGCGACTAGATTTCAAAGTGCATTGAACTGTACTGCTGGTTAGCTCAGTTGGCAGAGCGCCGGTCTGGGGAGCGGGAGGTCAAGGGTTTTAACCCAAGCCGGACCAATACTCAGGGTCTTTAAAATAACTGAGGAGAAAGTTCTGCCTTCATAATGACATCTGCAAACGGTTAGACTTTCTAGTCTTCTCGCATAAGGACGAAAATTCGTAGGTCCCGTCTCACAGCACTTTCACTGATTTGTTCTAGTGAGACGTAAAAGAACCCACACCACTGTTCGAAAACAGAAGGGGACGTAGACCCGGTGGAGTGGCCAGCCTTTCCTGGGATGGGTGGGTTATCTGTAAGGAGAGATCTTAATAATAGGGATAACCTCATGATCCTCCTTCAGGTGTCTTAATGGCTACCTGTAAAACAGTGTATGTATGTATGTGATTCAAAAGATGAAAATTATAACACACCCGCATAACGCATATACTAATTCGTTTATAGCATTTGATAGTATATGTTTTTCACCTTAATTATGTAAATTCGTTGTATACATTTTTTAAAGATGGATAAATATAGCTTATTATTACCCGATGAATTAAGTCTCGCGTTACAAACTTGCCTAAGAAACAGTAATACTACTTTTCCAGTTTAAAAATTTCAATAGTATTACTGTTTCCTGTTTCTTATTGTTAGTGTGACCAGTCAATTCACAGGTACCCCAAGCTTACGAGTGAGAAATATCATGGAAGAGTTTATATGGAGATTTATGGGTCAAAATAGTAATAAAGATACATCAGAATTTTCTTACCTTGTCTTCTTGTCTAAATTTATGGTCTTTTCTTAGCATTTTTGGCCGTTTGCCGTTGTTCGTTAATATTTAACAATTAGTCGCCGAAGGCGGGGTGAATATCGGCGAATAGTCACCGAGACGAAGTCGAGGTGACTATTCGCCAATATTCACGTCGCCTGAGGCGACTAATTGTTTTAGTATAATTACATTGATGATTATTCGAGAAAATAAAATTATTGATCAATTTCCGACCCCGAAACATCAAAAAATCTGGCTGCCATTTTGAAAACTGCTAGCCTTCAATGCTATAATCACCGCGCGGTGATTATAGCGGGATAGTGCGAAGCTCCTAGCCAATCACAGCGCTCTATTTTCGATAGTCATCGATGTAATTATACTAAAATTCTATATAACAAACAACGGCAGAACTAAAACTCGCTGGAATAGCCCTGAAACAGCCAAAAATGCTAAGAAAACACCATAAATTTAGACAAAGAGACAAGGTAAGAAATTCTGATGTATTTTTATTACTATTTTTGACCCCTAAATGACGATCGCTTAAATCCCTATACAAACCCTTATAATATTTCTGTTACGCAACAACGATTCTCACTCATGAGCTTGGGATACCTGTGGTCAAATATAAGTTACTTATAGCAGTTCTTCAACCTGCCAGAGAAAACGTGCATTGAAATTCACTGTAGCTCTGTTTTCTTCTTTTATATAAATTAATTATGGTGTCTGGATATCCTGGCTGATATTCAGTACTTTACCTTCCCTTCCGTTTGTAGCTTCTTTCTAAGTTCAATTGACTTTCTTTTATATTCCGCTGACATCTTAAATGCTACTGCTCCGATTGCTTGTTTGATTTCTAAGCAAAACTAGAGAACCACCAAATGTCAACAACACTAAGTCAACCTTTGTTATGATTAATAGTTGCTTGTTAAATATAATGTCTTTCCTTTAATTAAACTACCGTTCTAATTATTCTTCCCGATAACACCATCTTGCTCGTGCCTTCAAATAAGGCGCGCTGACTGACTTACTGCTTGGCTAATATACGAAACACTGAGCTACGAAAGTTGTCAATTTGGTTTACAGTTAACAGGCTTTCATAAAACCTGAAAAAAAAAAAACTAAATTTATTGTATTTCAACCATGCCAAAAGCGTACAAATCATAATATTCAACTTTTAATGCATGGCCAAAAAACTGACCAGGTAACCGAGAAACAGTTTTTTGGGAGTAATCATGGATGAAAATTTCAAATGGAAGTCTGAAATCTCACAATGTAGCCAACAAAGTTCAGTTCTAAATCCGTACGAATTATTCGTAAATCCAGTTTTTATTTATCTAATAATAATAATAATAATAATAATAAAGTCTTTCTTCCTGTAGTTGATTTCTCGAACCTGGTTTGGTCTCTGGAATCACTAGCTGTTAAATAAAGGTAAGTCGAATGCACCATTCTTTATTGAACTATAGAACACTCCTTCCTTGGAGATTTTTGTCGTTCGTTTTGTGCTTTCACTCAACCAGATTTTAGATCTAGGCTTGTGCGAGTTGCATGCAAGTACCTTCGTTGCTTTGTCAAGCCATTGAAATAAAAGGTAACTCACGTTTCTAACATTTCTTTAATCAACAGATCCGTAGAGAAGACGATGATCCTTTTTAAGAAGGTGCTCCGGCGGTACTTCCTTTGTTGTTCGTAAACATTGATGTCATTGATTCATAGGCTGCGTAATTTACTGTTTACTTTTCAATGGATCTATATATTAAAGAATGTGCTATCTGCTGCGAACTTCTTTTGTACCGAATTATATTTTTTGCCTCTGGTGTTGTTGTTATACTTTCATTTTATAAATGAAAGAATTGTGCAAGCTTGAAATAGAGTCCATTTGTGCCTACTTTCAGCTACCTTTCAACCATAAAAAGCAGATGCCTGTATGGCCTGTATGCTGTCCAAACCATAACTTAAGATACATCCCTAACAATAGCCTCTTACACATAATTGGCAACTATTCATTTTAGATGGGGATGTGTAAAGTTGTCTTTGCTGCTATTGATGTACTGAAGAGGCAGTGGTAAGTTCTCCGTTTAACCCCATACATTTATTATGCAAACATGTTTCGACTCTATGCATAGTAAACTATTTGAGAGAGAAAGTATGAAATTGTTGAATGTATAATAAATGTATGGGGTAATAGATATATCCATAGACTTTCACTCAACTAAACAGGAGCTGCCATTAGTTGATTCTTGATCACATGGCCTTGACTAAAATCAAATGTATCCCGATCGTGATACATTTGAGCATTGTACCCCGCTCGGAATACATTACAGCACGTGATCAATTCATGGTGGAAACTGCTGTGATTGAAGGCGGGAAAAACACTGCCAGTTTTCACTTTCGGGAATGAACACAACAACACAAACATAAAGCCTAAAGCTAAAAGGCAACCGAGTTTCAAAGTTATCCCAGAGGAGAAACAGCAGCTTGTGGAGGTAAAAGATGCAGATTATTTTATGAAAGTAATTGGTAAATCAGTGGTTTTGAGAATTAAATTTGTGTTCTTACAAGTATCGAGTCGACTGTTTTGATTCGCTCCGGTTATTCTTTTGTTGCTGTTGAAGTGAAAGTCTAGAATTATAACAAAACAATTAATGTCAGGTCCCTCGGGAAACCAGTTAGTTTTTTTCCCTCGAGTCCTGATGTTTCCCTTGACAGACTCTCGGGAAACAAAACTAACTGTTTCCCTTGGGATCTGACATTAGGTGCATAGTATATTCTAACATTTGTACACTTGCTTATTATATTGTTACGTTAATTTCTTTTTAATAATAATTGTATCTGTCGTCGTAATTTTTATGTCATCTTGGAAAAATTGCAATTGACGAGGCCTAATGGAGAGGAGAAATTTGATCACAACAATAGGGAGCTTAAGCAAAGACGGCAAAGAGAACTGCAAAACAATAGGTTTATATCAGCAAAACAACAACTCTGCACACGCATCACACTATTTGTACGTTTCCTAGCAGGGCGGATAAAGGTTGGGGGTGAAACGAGCGCGTCCGAGCAAAAAGGTGTGATGCAGTGGACTGGGACTCTGCTTAGAAATGTCGCTTGTTTTCAACTTCGGTCAGGGCTTGCGATGTGGTTTGTCCATTAGAAACTGCCGCTGTCACTGAATTATGGCGGCTTGATTTGTGTTCTTGCACTTCTTCCTTGTTCCTCTGTGCTGGTACGCTGTCTCCGAGAGGCAAATGTTGCTATTTTTTGCGGGAGGTTTAGTTGGAGTAGAGAAACATCTCTTTCAAAGGGTTTCTCTCATTACTTCCATAACACTACCACTGAATATATTTTCGTTCTACTACTCGCCAATGTCGATGTTATTCCAAAACAAAAACAGCTAAGTACTGTCTAAAACACGAAGGAAATCTCATCCATGTCATTCATGGCAAAACTAGAAGACAGTAGATCGTGTTTAATAACTGGATGACGTGTATTATATAAATGCGTGCAGCTCGTGCAATGTGAAATTATGCTAAGTTCAATCACCATCATCCTTCTCTAGTAATTTTGAAAAAAAAAACAAGGCATCTCATACGTCTTCGAAACTTCAAAATTAGTTTCCCCTCAGTTTTTACTGTTTACCTTGTTTTGTTTTAGAGAGAAAAACGGAGAAAAAACCTTATAACTAACCTCAATAAATTTTGTTTACATGCGGTTGCCGGATTTGCGACGTATTGCGCGAATCGCCATGGCGCGTTGCTCTCGAGAAGCAAAGTTTGAAGAAGTACAACGCCAATATATCCAAATATATCCAGCTAATTTTTTTGTTATGTTATATAAAATTTATCCCCCTTTAACATATGTAAAAGTTGAGGTTAAAAAGTGTTAAGCTTTTGAAAACGAAACGGCGAAAGACGATTAGGCGATATTTAGTGGAAGGAGGAGGCATTCAACACTTTCAAATTGAACTCAAATTTTGGAATTATACGACCAACAAGTTTGACTGATAGGCACACAGACACAAACATATGAAACTGTTTATTGATATATCCGCCCTGTTTCCTAGCCATCGTTGCACGACTGCGACGTGAAACTTCCTAATTTCACGCTCCCGATTTACAAAGAAGGAGAGCACAACGCAAAAATTTCCTTTTTCCTTTTCTAGACTTAGATACGGTCCTTTCAGAAGTTTTCGCCATCATTTGATAAATTAAATGAAATTGAATAAGATCGTCGAAGTTTGAAACAGTGCGAATTCACTTTATAAGTGATGCCTTCGGTTCGTTGGCATCCAGAAATTTTGCTACCATGGCAACCTGACGTAACGACTTCTCCTCTCTATTAACATAAGCGATTTATTTTCCCTTAGTCCTCCTCGCCATTACTTTTTACATTTTTGTATCTTTTTTGTAGTTGTAATATCTGTGTGGCAAATAAAATGCAAACTGGAGCAAACTGAAAGGACTAACTTACGTTCCTTTCTTGTTCCGAAGAAATTTCTCTCTTCACTCGCAGCTTTCTGGCCAGGAGTTTCACAGCTTTCACAAACATGTTTTGTCTTTGATTTTCTAGATCAGCGTCCATAGCTGCAGTGTATTGGACATCCAAACTGAAACCGAGAAAACAGAGAGTCCATGATACCTACCGGTCTCGTTTAGTAAACCATGCAAGACTTCGTCAAGATAGGCTGACACTGCGTTCACGCAAATACCCCTTCGCCAGTGTATAAACAGGGTTAACACAAAATATCGAATGGCGAAACTGACGTTCGCTAATGTTTCAATGAATCTGCCAAATGCACACCCATTACTTTAACAGGAAATATTTTGAATATTTGGCCAACACGGTATAATCGGAGAAATAAATCATAGAGTATTGCCACCCATTTAAAACAATCTTCGCAGAACTATAGCGAGATACCATTTATTAATTTTCTTCACCTTGAAAAATGAATATTGGAGTTTCCTCGAAGTTGAAGTTTTGAGCACTCTTGAGAGTAAAAAGGTTAAGACACATGAGAATCATTTGACCCACGTGAATAATTGAGAAAGATCCGAAGAACCGCCAAAAGTTCCAAAGTGAATGAATCACTTATTTCTAGCACATTTATGTTTTTATGTTATCTGTAGCACGGAATCCTAGAAAATTCTTTTTTTTATATAACTGACGGTTTATTGGGTAGACCTAATATGTTTATTAACCGTGGATTCACCGTCACTTGATTATCAAGTAGCAATTTAACCAGTTTTATTCTACAATGTATACTACCTGTTTAATTCTTTCTCTGTCTGAGAAGCGTTGTCCAAGGACAGTATAGGGACAATACTTTCATCTGTTTGAACAATACTGTAGAAGAAACAGAAAAGTCAAGGCGTGATAAGGAAGACACTCACAAATGAGTGTAAGCGTAATGTAGGAGATATCCAGAGATAAGAGAAGGCGTGATAAAGTACAGTAAAGTAAAAATAAAGAAAACTTTATTTACACAGGGTAGCCCATTCAGCTCCAAGGCTGGTCTCCATAGGGGCCCTGTATCTTAAAAAATCAATTTACATTAGGAATTATAATAAACTATTACATTTAAAGAGCCTGATAAAAATACAATAGAATTTAAGAACTAGATTAAAAAGCCTAAAAATACAATGCAAAATCACATTTAAAGCCTAAAACATAATAAATTATCAAAGTTAATATAAAAAATAAATGTCTTGCTCGTCTTCAGAACGTCTGAATGTTTTCACTCTTCACAATGTTTAAAAAGAGTTTGTTAAAAAATTTTGCGCCAGTAAAAAGAAAGGTCCTTTTCCCAAAATTCTGTTTAACGTTTGGTAAGGATAGCCTCATACTTTGCATTGTGGAATAATTGTGAATGTTCGAAAATCTAGTAAAATATAATGAAAAATAACTAGGAACTGAGTAGAGGCAGAAAAAAACGAGTTTAGCCTTGTGGTAAGAGCGTCTGCTGGAAAGAGTCGACCAGTGCGGCTGCTCTATTGCCTTAGATGAGCGAGAGCAACGTGTGATCATCCGTGCAGATCTATTCTGTAGGCGTTGTAGTCGATCTATATCTTGTTGTAGAAGGTTACTCCAGGCAAAGTCACACTGTTGCTGCCTCTTTTTTGACGAAACTTCTAACACGGCCCAGGATACTAACTCTTGACGCCACCTTTACACACACATAATCTGCGTGAGCCTTTCAAGTCATAAAGTTGTCGAACATCACGCCTAGGTATTTAATAGTAGTTTCGCAAGATATGGACTTTCCGAGAAGATTAGGATTTAAATTGCAATCGCGCCCTTTATGCCTTTGAAAGGTAAATAGTACACACGTAGTTTTTGAAACATTGAGAACAAGATTATTGTCTTCTAGCCATTCAGATAAACACTTAAGATCTTGGTAATGTGGCAGATATCAGAGATGAATGAAGGCGTGATAAGAGGTATCGTTTGTACAGCCGCCCACTTCTCTTAAACAAAATCGGGGAGCGAGAGAGACAGTGGGGGGGGGGGGGGGGGGGGGGCCTGTATACAGGCTAGATAAGAGGCAATCCAGAGTTAAGTGTAGACGTGTTGACAGAGAAAAGAGGCTTATACAGAGTTTAGAGTAGCCCCCGTGTGCTCATAGAAAAGAGCAAGCGTAATAAGGGAAGTATTCAGAGATAAGTGTTCCCGTGAACTGGAAAATATTCATAAATGAGTGTAGGTGTGATAAGGGAGATACCAAGAGATGAATGAAGGCGTGAAAAAAGGGGGCACAGTGGCGAGAGCACTCGGCGTCGACGCTATACGTGGCTTGAGTTTTCTGTTGGTTCTCTGCCTTGCTCTGAGAGGTTTTTCTTCGGGCTATTTAACTTTCCCCGCTTCTCAAGAACCATCAATTCTAATCCGATCTCAGTGGAACACGTTAAAACGAGTCCTCCCTAAGTGTTACGAGGGTAAACAAATTAAAATTACAATACAATTTCTACAATAACTAAGTAAGCCGGCAACAATACACGACGCTCTATATCTGACCTTGACTCAGAGTGTTTTTCTACTGGATTTTTGTCTGGTAGTTCTTCACCACGATAAATGTACTGAGAGCCTCCAGTCAATACTGTCATTGTAGATGTGTTAGTAAAGCGCTAAAAAAAGGAGAAATAATATTTTATTTGCTACTCTGGGTTGGGATTGTTTTGTTTCAACGTATGTTACTTCAAATAGCTATCAACGCAACTCGTTTTAAAAGTGAAATCAGACACGGCTTCCGGCTCGGCTGATAACAATTACCTCGATCTTGATTATTATGGATATCTTAAAACCCTCATCCAATACTTTTTTAAAGTTTTCATTAAAAATCAGGGAAATATCGTGAATTAATGCGCTTCTGCAAAGACGGTACTTACCATGTAGTAGGGTGCCATCTTTCCCTTATCGCAGCACTTTACAACAACCAACACTATAATAGCCGCAATCAGACCTCCGACCAATAACCCGAGTAAAACACCAAGGGCAAAGTATCCAAATACTTTACGGGGCTACAATCAACAAAATTCACAAATAAATATGGGGGTGTTTACATGAGAAAACTCGCACCGGCGCGAGTTTCATACCGACATGACTTTTTGATTTCGTATCGCGTTTACATGATGACTGGGTTATTTCACATATGATCTCGTTATTTGAAGGTACACTTCATGTTGATAAAATGCACGTATGATTCAAAATCGCGAACATTAGACCGATTTCACACCGAAGCGGGTGGTCGTTTCGTGTTTACATGATACCGTTGCGAGATTTCGTACTGGAGTGAAATTCTCGCCCCGGTGCGACAACCGGAGTGAACTCACGCCGGGGCGACTCGCGCCGGCATGACTTTTTGTGGTGGTATCATGTAAACAAATGTAGAGCCATGAGAGGGAACCGGAGTGAACTCGTCGCGGCGCGAAAGTCGCCCCGGTGTCATGTAAACACCCCCTATGACTGATTCGGTAGGCGGGAAGCAAGACCCAGTTAACATCGTAGGACCTTGCCCTTTTCATGTTTTCACGTGATATCTTGTAGCAGTTCTGTAGCTGACTTTGCAAAAGTAGCTTCTCTGTTATCACGCATTTGCAAGAGGAGATGACTGAAAATAAGTTAGATTCAGCAGTATTTTGCCTGCAAATGCAGAATGGAAAGAATTGTGATATCAAGGTTTTGGTCCGCTTCATTCCCAATAAATCTGTTATTTTAATCTCATGTTGCCATTTTATTGCTTCACTCAGCTGTTTTTGACGAAGTGTTTAAGCTATTTGGCCAGAGGATGTGCTCAACTTCCTGTACGCTATGCTATGGTACTATCTATCTGGTGAGCATGAAAAACAACGACAAAAGAAGAAGGGCTCTCACGGTTACCAGGCCTGCACGGTTACTAAAATATTAGGTGTGCAACAAAACAAATATAGCCTGAAAAACCTGGTTGACATTGGCAATCCTGGACAAAATGGCTACATGCTGAGTAATACCAACAGTTTTAACATTTCATCACTCTCTTCTCTAGACTTAACATGTACATATCAGTAATCGAGTGCAAAGCTAACCAGAGCAAAGCGAGAAAGCGTAAGCAAAAATTTTACCTCTGCTTCATCCACATCATTCCTCTGGAGACAAGCTGTGCTGGAGTCACTTCTCAGTCTGTAGGTTGGACTGTTAAACTGTCGATGGAACAAATACCTGCCATAAATGACAGCTCAAAAAACTAATACACACATTCAAGTTAAAATTCGACTTACGGCAGGGTCTGATTTAGACTCACATCAAACATCACATTTGCCAAAATTTAACGTAGTAAGCGCTTGATTCCGAGCATGAGAAATCTACACTAAAAACGGGCCATCGGGGTGGAAAATCCTCATCTAGAAAACATTTATGACTTTCCTCGTGTCAGTAATTTAAACCACCCTTAGGACAGCTAGGCTTCGCTTCTTGAAGCTCTCTTAAAAGGGGCCATAAAATCAAAGTTTACACAAGATTTACTAAATTGGCTAGTGGCAACTGTGCATGGCCGCTCAATGAAGTTCTCATTAGATTAGTCCTATATTCCCAAAATTTAATAAAGTCCGCTTATTGGCCCCCGTAAAGGTGAGGCTACAGGACGCCAAGAAAATTGCATAACCATGCACCTGTTAAAAAAAAAAGGGTAGAAAAAGGAGAGGCAGGCTGAAAAAAAAATGTGTTGCATGCAAACCGCCACAAAGTTACATGTCTGATAACACTCTGAAGAGTGGCAATTCACTTATTGCCTCTACCCTCAGAATCACGAAAAGAGCTTAAATTGACACTTAATCAATGAAATCAGAATGGCAACGGAATGGTAACCCCTGAAACTCCCAGGTTCACTGAAGTGAACACACTTTACGCCACGCACAGTACCGTTGAGAAAGAATTTTAAAATGCAATTTGCTAATTTCAAACAGCTTGTGCCTATTTCCTACCTGTACACTCTTCCATACCACTTCTGCGGGAATTCGTAGAGGGCTCGGCTCCTTACAAAGTGAAAAGCAAACAGCTCGAAAGACGCAATAGCCATGATAAATACTAAATTACTCTACAGCCGTTAATACCAAATAGCAGCCTCTATAAAGTTATCAGAAATAAGTTAAAGCAAAAATCTCGAGAAGCTAAAAAGGTTTAGCAGTTAGACTGAATTAACGGAAACAAGCCGAAGGGTAAAAATACGATGAAAGAAAAAACCTGGAAGTAGCCCCACCGGGAATTGAACCTGCACCCCAACTTCTTCCTGCGCAGAAAGCAATCCTCATACCACTATAGTGCTGAAGTATTTTTCTCTGGCATTCACACTGTTTGAACCTTGTGGAGCTGCATTTATCATGAATTCAAAGATAAATTTGAGGAAACATAGCTCAAACGAGTATTTTAAAACCATTTCGCACTATTTCCGTGTTCATTCACTCTCGGGCTTTATATAGGCCGCTCGATGAACGCACTGGTCTTCTTCTTCGCTCCTCTCGCTGCATGCAGTTCAGGTCGTCGTTCTTTCTTCTACGGCAAGGATTTCCAGCCACTTGTCCATCCGGACACTGTTGTGTTTGCAGCCCACTGTAAATGGTCTCACAAATACTTTGCGATTCGCTAGGCGATTCGCCAATTAACTTACAGTAAACAGAGGATGAATAAATTGAGCCCTAGTCGGTGGCCGTGTTGCCAGGAAACCCAAACTGCACGATGACGTCATGCTGAATGGCGTCTTTAGGACACGGCAACTGCGGATACCAAACCCATAGAAAGAAAGATTTATGACCAAAGTCCCACTCCCCTTGCGATCCTCGCGTAGTGCGCGACAGAGAGATTAAGAGTCACGTCTACGGCAAACGTCAGATTCAAGTTGAGAATTTCTCAGAATAGAAAATAAGCCGATAAAAACTGTCCAGAACAATTCTTATGAATAAAACTGATGTGAAGCTACTTATTTCTGTGTAGAAGTAATAAACAGTAACCGACAATTAAGGGGAAAACTTGGTCACGTGGTACAAATTCACATTTGCCGTTTGGTGTAAACGTGAATCTTAATCTCTCTATAAACTCGCTTCGCTCAAGAATTATAAAGCGTTTTTCACTCACCTGGCCAGCCTCATTGCAAATTTGTTGCCACAAAATAAAAGTGTTTAAATAAGAAGAGAGTCTAACTCTACAGGATTGGTTTGAAACACCAACATGACCGCCGTTTCATTGTTTTGGAACACCAATATGGTCGCCGTGTGGTCATGTGAAAACGCTCTATATTAAAAGAAGCCAAGGAAAATGTACTTCAGGAGTACCCATCACTTCCCACTGGAACTCTTACAAACGTGAAAATTGCAATAACTTGCTGAATCTTATTAAGTAAAATCATTGATTTCGCTGTTGAGAATAATACATCTGGAATGCAAAAGACAATTTGTCATGCAGTCACATTTTCCAAAAAAAAGGGATATTTATTTACCAACCTTTTCTTCTACTCGGAAATGAGCCACATAGATAAACGATCTTGTCTCGCCGACTACAAATGGTAAATATAAAAGGAGAATAATTTAAAATATTAACGGTCGAAAATGTTGTCTAATATTAAAAAAACCGTCACTTACTCCGTAGACTTGGCAAAATAAACCGGACACCAAATATCTTCTTGCCAGGATAACTGATGACTACGCCTTTCGTTGAAACAGCAGAGTCATAGATGTCCATTCCCTGAGCTGTATCCGTGACAGTCAGATTACGAGCATCATAAAGAGAACCAATTGCGTGACTTATTGTGATGTTAAACGCCACTGGAGGTGAATCACTTTCATCTTGTAATACCTTTGTATTGTAAAGATGAATCTAACTAACACGTATAAATAGAACTATCTTGAAGGCCAGGTTGAAGGAGGGGTAGGGTGGGAAAGGATAACATTCAAATGCCTGTTTATAAAAAATTAGTCTCGAATACAGGCTGGTTCCAGTTTCTTAAAGAGAAATGGATGAAATGAATTTGCCAGTAAAACCGGGATACACCAGATACAGAATACTGGTTGAAACCTCTCAGGGCACATATGGTGCCCCCCCCCCCCCCCCCCCTTGAATAGAGGAAAATGCATGTCATACCTTTGAGGCATTAGAGTATATCATCACCTGCTGAGCATGGCTGCATGGAATGGTGCTATGAGGAACTACCTTGATATCTTTTTTTGGGGGGGGGGGGGGGAGTACTCTCTTATCTGATGTCTTACACTCCTCGTTTACAGGAATTCGAGAAATTTTTGTAAAATAAATTTTAACAAAAATCATTAGGCTCCTTAGTATGAAAATGGTCTGTAGCGTTGTTAAACTTTCTGATTCTGCTTTCCTACGTTGGCCAATCCCGCGTCACTTGCTTAAGCTGTCAAAAGGTATAAGTTTTAGTGCTCTTACCTTCACAGTTTTGTTAATTGACAAAAGCGGTTTAAGCAGCGGTCCTATTATTTTAAACTTCTTAGAAGAGCTGTCTGAACCTGCATCAAAGTTCAATAAAGCAGTCAAGTAAAGAGGTCTTCCACTCAGAACCAAAGAATTGTTTGCAGTTCCAAATTTCAGGAAAATTTCCACGGTGTCATTGGGTCCAGAACCGGGAAGGTTCTCTAACAAACCAAAGGCAACGTTCAAAGACACAGGATTGACGAATGTGATGTTCGGGCGCTGCATCAGCGTGAAACCATTTCCAAACTTAACATAACTTTCATCCAGAAAGGGAGTGAGCACGTATACCAGGCCAGGGCTGCGTTTGATACGTGACCTATCCCAACGAAAACAGCTAAAATTAATTATAGTCATTCAAAATATTTCTCCCTTTCAGATTGGCTTCACGACCCCTCAAGTTTTCTAGCTTTAACTCTCGTCGTGTCAAAATAAAGTTTCATGTTTTGTTATGTTTTTTTTTTTCTTTTTATGTTATGGCTTCAATCCGGTTAAATATTCATAACCAGTTAGCTTTGACCAAATTTGGAAGACGCGTGCGATATCTAGTAAAATGATGTCAATAATACAGGACACCGACAGAAAAAGGGATCCCAACCAAGAAGCCCTGGGGACGAGGCTGCGTTAGCTGAGCTGTTTTGATAGCTGAGTTACAGAACATGGCGGAAAATTTCAGACGTTTTGCGAAGGAGAAAAAGCCGAATTACTACCTAAAAACATAACAAGAACAGCAAAAATACAACTCAACGGATGAGAACTGCTATTCGAAGAATATCTGCTAAGCTAAGTATAATTTTAGTATATCCTGATTTTGTCCAGAAACAGCTGGCAAATGAAGACCGAGGGAAGCACAATCGGGTAAGTATGTTTCAGCTTATTTTTAACGTATAAATTATTTTGAATGAATCATCCGCTAGAACACAGTATTAAATTAGATTCGACCTTCGTATGATCTGAAGAAACAGAATGCAGTTCTCACAAGGAGTTACCCGCTTCGACAGATAACAAACTCCTCAACCTATGTATTTAACAAGCTTACGAAAGCCGAATCAAATAATTGCTCAATAATAACAAGTTAACCTGTCTGCTAGGCGTAACTCTACCTTTTCCATACAACATTCACCCCTTACTTTATCTTGCCTTACCGTTTACAACCACTACAAAGATGAATGCTAAGGAGATCGAGACCTTTAAAATGAGAACGCCTTGACGATGTCGCTTACATATTAGTTATATTATTTTGTATAGTTTTATCGTACAATAGACGTACACATATTAATAGCAAAGGAACACTTTTCCGCACATATAATGGGGGCTACGTGAAGTACCTAGGAATAATGATAATAAGATATCATAATGCTGTCACCCATTCATAAACCTAGGCCTCCATCGATTATCCTAGTAGAATAACATATTGCGCTTGTGACAATGCTTATTTTTTCCAAATCATGCTCAAAGCTATTGTTTTTTTTAACGTATGCGATTATGTAATGCGTTCTTTTTGCGTCTAATGCCCCCCTCCCCCCCGGCCTTCTATTTGCCTTAATGTCAGACACCAATCTGTAGAGATTTGAGAGAGTTTAGGCCAATCGGGCGGCTCTTCTTCAGTTGCTCGACGCCATTTTGCTGCCTGTGAAAGCGGGAGGTGAGACCGACGCAATCTTTGTTTCCGGTATGCCCAGCCCTCTGGACGACGAACGACGCACTATAAGTTCATTCATAAGTAAGTGGAATACTATCGTTCGGGTGAATGTAGTCCTGAAAAAGAATGTGACTAACAGAGGCTGTAGTTTCGACAACCTGTACGGTACACAGTAGTGATCTTCAGATTCAAAGAGAGTTGTATCCCGTCGCGTTTTTAATTGTCGTCTGTCAGTTAAGCTGTGATGACATTGGCTATGAAGACTCTACGTGTAAGTGGTGCATTTCGATCCGTCTTTTAGTTAACGAAATTGTCGTTTTAACCAGTCACTCCATTCTTGTCACTTTTCCTTGAGTTTGTCAACAAGTCGTTTGCAAGGTGCCGGTTTGCAATGTCGAACAAACGCTGCTGAATCGTAGTCACCAGTTGCAGGCACCGTACAAACGGCTTTTCAGCTTAAGTTCAACCACCGTCAACAACAAGCCATTAATTCAGGACTAACTTACCCGGACGATGATATTCCACATACTTATGACATGACTCCTGGGTTAAACCATCCAATTCCTATTATCGGGACTTTCGAGAAACGAGCCCTAGGGCCGCCTGCAGGTAATACGCATAAGGATAAAGAATATTATGCTCCTTTTCCCAAATTATGCCAAACATGTGAACAATCGTTAAGGGCCGGGACCGAGAGAGACAGCGTTAGCCAAAGTCCTTTACGTATAAGGACACTACAGAATGAAAATATATTTTACGCCCAAATGCTTTTTCTGTGTTTACGTAATTTAAAAACACGTTGAGCAATTATGCAATTATGCAATTTCATTCACGGACCAAATTAGCTTGGGATCTTACCAAAGTTTAGCTTCTTCACTGTGTGCATCTCTCCTCCTACGAAACAACTCAATAACATTGCGAGGAACAGTTGGTAGTTGAAAATCAACACTCAGGTTGGTAACACATTCTGGCAATTGTAAATAAAAGGTAAAATTAACAGGATCCCCAGCCTGCAGTTGCCCGGAGTTCTGACTCGTCGCGGCTGTGGTGTTTATCGGTTTTGTTGTGACATTAGCAAATCTTCTCTCCTTGTAGCTTGCGGCCGTAAGAGGTCGGTTCACTGCAGACAAACTATAGTACTCGACGGCCACTGTTTGAGACACCAACTTCTTTGGACTGATACGGTCTTTAATAAATGATACGTAGTTGCAGGAAATAGTATTGGATGGAACCACGCTTGAAATAAACAACTGAGACTCCAAGGTTCCGTTACTAAAAGACACAGAACCACTACTGCATGTTCTGTAGACTCTGTTACCATCAATGGCCTCAAAGGTTGCCAAGACGGAAAGGTCATAAGCGGTGGTTGACTGAGCAATGTTACTAAGAGTGAGATTGTACTCCACTCTATCACCGGCATCAAATGATCCTGCAAGAACCTCAAATGTGACCGATACAAAAGGAGGAGGTCGGATTGTAAGGAATGTACCCTGGTGAGTCAACAAAATAAAGGTAAAATTATTGTCAGCACACCAACAATGTGCGTCACTAATGCAAAAAGTGTGTATTACAAAGTGAACAACTGCTGACTAAAGAGATCAAGCCACTTCGTAACTAGGCATAGCTTAAAGACTTATGTATGATCACATGTATTGATCACATGAATACAATACATGCAGGTTTTAACCCTAACTAAACATTTAGAGGCGTAAAAGGGTGTAGCCACCTGAATGCTTGTATATGTAGAAGTTTACCTCGAAAAACTGTCGAAGATAAATTGTAATTATAAAAGAAGGAAAAGGCCAGAAAGGCAAAGCACTGAAAGTAAAATAAGAGATGACTGAAAAAAGGTCCACTTGCCTACGTAACTCCGCCTGAACGTCTCTCAAATAATGTTTTCTGCGCTTGACTGCAGAGCGGGAGGTCGCGGGTTCGATTCCAGGGACCGTACCAACACTCAGGGTCATAAAGTAACTGAGAAATGAAAGTACTCCCTTTGCACTGCAAGCGGCGAGACCTTCGCGTGGCTCAGATGAACACGTAAAATGGCGGTCTCTTCTCCATTAGGAGACGTTAAATGAGTGTCCCTAATTAGAACTTTCGTGCTACATACATTGACACTCAAATAAAGTGCATTATCATCGTTTTCAAAACAAAACGAAATGTTTCCCTAAATTTTGCCTCGAGCAGAAGTCGTACTTTGCATGCTGGCAGCCTAAAGAACAAGGGTCCCACATGACCAAGAGGGATGATTACCTCACCATACTGATTAAAAACACAATTTTGTCTTGTCACACGTATGGAAAAAAAATCAATTTAGGAGACTGCCTAGGTGGGGTTGATTTAGGAAACTGTGCGTACTTATAGGGAAAATTTCTAAACTACGGCTCTGAAGGTTTCATTTTACCAATAATTATCCTAAGGTTTTTCATTATTCTGACTACAAAATGGAGCTGAAACTCAACCAGGACTTGTCATATCAAAAACACTCAAAAAACAAAGTCACCTAACTCGGGTTTATAATTTAAACGATTCATAGATTGTGATGACTGTTGCAACGACGCGCACCGGAGAATTCTTGTCCTTACCCTTACAGATTGGCCGCTTTATTCAAAAGAAAATAGTCTGCAAAGGAACTGCCAACACCAAATGGTAAGCTGTTAAATACCGAAAATTCTTGAACAGGTCAGTAAACTTGTTCATTACTTTAAAGGGACAGCTACGCATGCAATAGGTTAGGTATTCCGCCAGGAGTGTAATAAAATAAAGTTGATTGATTAAATTTACCCAGCGTAGTCAATCGAACATTCGGTAATTGGAAGAAACAATCTGAATCGAACTCAATCCATGGACTGAGATTCTGTAAACTGGATATCTGAGAAGAAGAAATTACTATTGTAATGGAAAGGATAAAATTAAATGAAGTAGTAAAAATTCATTTTCACAAAAAAAAAAACTACTGTTCGTTTGTGTTCGATTGAACGAAATTCTTTGGTGAGTTCGATTGAAACTTCCTTCGGTTCTGCTGGACTGACAGCTACGACGGAAGGAACTATCTATAGCAGAAAATGACCTTCACCTAACCTGATTTGAGTTGAGTGTATAGTTTCTTCCTTCACGAGGTGCAAGACTAATTGGAAGCGTTGCATATGCCAGATGAACAGGCAATGACACATAAATGCTGGCTTGAAGGCCACTGAATGTTGTGGCCTGAAACTTGAAAGACACTGTCTGCCCGAGAAGTAGATCGTCTGCCTTGAATAAAAGCACTTTTGTATTTCTGTTTCTGTACCTGCAAAAAACGACGTCAAAATAAACCTACCGTGAACAAATTCTAAAACAACTAGAAAGTTTTTAGCGTTTATTTTTTTACCCCTAGATGGAAAGGGACAGCATAAAACAACACAATTTCCCCACCGCAAAAGACACCAGCCTAAACCACTAAGGAATTTATAGACACACAGGGCTGAAGCCTCCACTCTCCTGTACCTCACTTGGCATTCAGATCCAGTTAAGTCACGATTGCTTTTGTGATTTAAATATTACAAGGCCCTGGAAAGACTTATTTTACATGAAAATCACGCAGTCCCTCTTGCTTGCTATTCAGTACTAGCCTCATAAGTATAAGTAGTACATGGAATGTTATGAAAAGTACATTATATTACCTAGCGTCACCACCAGGAGATTGATCACCATCTACTATCTCTAAGCTGCGTCCCGCCGGATACTCTGTTATTTGGGTATCACTGAAGTGGTCATGAGGCACAGCTATTTCAAGGTCCACCCTAAAAGCGTGTGATGTTGACTCTTGGGAATGCTCCAACCGCACCAAGTACGCTACAGCAGAGTTTGGTTCAACTTCAGAAAAGCGCGATGGAGTAACAGTCACTCGCAAGTCAGGCTCAATTACCTGGAAAAAGAACGAGAAACTTACAATACTTATAGGTAGGATTGGAAGCTTCCATCTTTGTTCATAACGTTTTTAATCCTCACTGCCAAACATGTTACATGATTCTTTACACTAAGAAGAGCAATTACGATAGATACATGTACGCGGATAGAAAACTCATGGAAGAGTAGCACAAAACCCTTTTAAAAGTCTTACCATTCAATATAAATCCAGCAGTAGCCTTTAACGTTTAAAAACGAATGACCTACATAATTTGAGCTCATTCAATATTATTCTACTTTTCATAATTTTCTTTGCGACAGTTACTTCCTTTGCTATTTATACTAGTCAATGACGGAAAACAAACTCCGTTAGAATCGAGGACTTTCCGTACTCACTTGCAAAGATTGGACATGTGGTGGCTGCCTGATCATACCATTGACAGTTACATCAAACGTGACTTCCAAGACGCGACCATTTGTAATAATCTCACCATTAGGGGCCTGAATTGTTACCTCATATTCAATTTCACTGTCCGAGGGCTGTGAAGAAGTTCCAATATTCACAATAGAACCAAAGTTGCCTCTGAGAGTTTTTGAGTTTCCGGTGATGTTAAAATCTAGTTGATAATTGAATTATTTTATTAATTTAATTGCTAGGATGAATAACAAGAATGTTTCTCGCCATTCATCCCTCCCTAAGGCCATAAGAACTCAGTGCACAACCATGCGGGGGGGAGGTACATTTTATCCTGTGGACAGGCTCTCACCTTTTTCCTTCCCTCTCATCGTGATTCTTCCACCCTTTTCCCAAACAGAGATCCTGTTCACAGGGTAGGTTCATTTTAGTTTCACGAAAATAACTGCCAAGAATACTGATACGCACTTAACCCTAACCCTACCTCACGCTGCGAAATGTAGCCTCTGCTCGCAGGGAATAGCAGTCGTCCATCGTTCTGCTGATATGATAAGCTAGCTTGATTTATTCGTGTGTCTAGGCAACTTGCCTGTATGTAGACTGATTCTTACATTCGCGGCCACAAAGTAAATTAAGTCTGACAAATTTTAATCTTTTCCGATCACAGATTTGTGAATGATAAGCTCGTGTCTGGAAAATCCTGCAGGCGCTTATACACACTCTAGTTAACTATGTACACAGTTATACGCCCCTGATAACTAACGTCCGCGCTTATCGACTTTCCGTCCATAATTTCGATCAAACACAAGATTTTCTCTTTCGTGGTCTGTGAATTGTTTGCGCTTGTTTAAGAGAGTAAAGCGAGACAAAGAAATTAAAATTTCAGGTTTACTTTAATACTCTCAAAACAGCTGCTCCACAGAATGTCAGTGAACACACACGTAACACAAAATAGTATCGACCTATGACTGTACAATAAAGCGGTCAATTTGGGAATTTTTGTTTTACGTCATCCTAGTCATTTCTTACTTGTGGGCGGGTAGCATTGTTTAGGGTTAAAACGTCGTCATTACCCAACGATTCCGTGTAGCCCCTGTTCAAACAAATCGAGACTTTTTTCTGATATAGTAACTGCATATTTTAATTGTAAGTACTTTTCTTTATATACGCGCAAGCTACTAGGATGCCTCCTCAGGATTTCCCCTTCTGGGCGAAATACCTGCAGGGGCAATAACCACCGGCGCTGACCAAATTTGGAAGATGCGAGCAATATACCATCGATTCGATGGTACATTTGATGGAAAACGAGGTTGATCGACGATCAAGGAGGATTGAAACGCCTTCCCATGATGCTTTGTTCCGAACTCTATGATAAGTGAACTTCTATCACGTGATCCTTTATTTTAACACAACGCCGATGGTTACCGTACCGTGGAGTTGAGAGCAAACTTGTCTCTAACCTGGTATATCCTTGCTGTATCGATCTGCAAACAGAGGAATATTCTCCAGTTACTAGTTTCTCTTGTCTGAGGTTCGTCATATGCTAGTTCATCTCAGTTTCCCGAGCGAATTGGCAATTAGACATGAATTAGACGTGTACTTTGGAGCGACGAAGTGAAAGGAAACTCGCTGATCAGCATCTGCAAAGCTAAAGCCCTGCTCTCCTAATTGTCAAATCGTCCTGCTATTTTACGGTAACTATTGTTTACTCAATTAAGTATAGCAAATCTTTCCCTTTGAGAACTTATTTTTACGTACTCGATTATTTCGCTTCTTGAATGTTGTAAATGGTAATTTTAACGCAATTCTTTGTTTCATTTTAGGAAAACGATGGAAGGAAAATTTCTTTTATTGTTGCTTTTAAGGTTTTCCGTGCCTGAGGTGCTTCGAAACTAGCCCACGATCTACGGAGAACCTCGAAGATTGATTAAAATGCTCTCCTTGGCTGATTTATTTGGCCATTTCTGTATAGAAAGCCAACGAGTCCTTTGCAAGGTGTGAAATTAAAAAACATTAAATGTCAGTCAGTCCATTCGGACGTAGTATGTTCCACCTGTTATGGCAACAAAGACTGGGAAAAGACTTTCACAATATATCTGCTATTACGATAGTGTTCTTTATTACCATGTTTGTGGATACTGCTAAGACTGCCAGGTCATCTATCTGAAAATCCTTGATTGCTTTGTTTGCATAATACATTGTTCAACTGGTGATTGTTACTTAAAGAGAGTGATCAAAACAAGGAAACTCAATGAGGACCACCTTGACTAGAGGATGAAGAGAGCACCCTACTAGCCTGAAAATCTGAAATAGAGTTAATTGTTTGTGTGCATAAAGCTTGCATTTTCAAGCAAAGTGCACGGTGGCTTTTCAAATAAAACTGCATACAGTTGAACCTTCATATGTGACCACCCCACACCTTTTCAAAACCCCAAAATTTCCTCCGTCAAGTCACAACATTTGGAACCTCTAGTAAACAATCACCTCTTATAATCGAAAGCGACCACTATTTTGGCAACCTCGTTCCCATGGTTCTTTCAGAATTGTCCCTATGGAGCTCAAGAGGGATTACCGTGGGTACGACGTTGACTTTTTGGATGACAGTTTGTTGTTTTTTCATCATTTTTTTTCTCCCAAAAGCGACCACTTTCAGGCATGGTTTGATCTCTACCAGAAACCCACAAGGGGTTGAATCAACCCCTTATGAGTTTCTGTCTCTACCCAGTATGCAAACAACTTTTAGTGGCAGCATTACTACCAATTTGAAATGGCATACAATGATTTGTTTTGTAGAATGTACTTCTTACCCCCCATAAGCAGCCACTCTCTGTAAATCTTCACATTTTGAGTGGTTGCTTACATGAGGCTCAACTCCATTATCATGGTGGAAAATGGAGATCAAAGACTAGTTGCAGAAAAACTACAATGTCACATTAAGAGTGTGCTCTTTGCCACCGTTAAAGTTGCAAAATGACAAGTGTTATTTTCATTACAAGTTTTGTTGTACTGCCTTAGCATGTTCTAATCTAGCAAAGTAATATAAATGTACCAAAAGACAAAGACAGAGGACAAACTGTGTGCAATTAGGGCACTCATTAATAAAAATGTCAATTTATTGTCAAACATACTCACTGTTTTGCACTATTTTACATTTTGCATTATTAACAAAAAAAATATTATTGTTTCGATTCAATCATTTTTGACAGTAAACTTCACACCTAGTTGCAGTTTTCAAGTGCATTATACCGAACCTTCTTTTTCTGTATAGCAGCAAATTAAAGTAATACCATATTTACTAGAAAACCAGGGTGTCCTTCAAGGTAATGCAAAAAAAAAGACAACAAGGCCATTCGTTTCAGAAATTAACTTAAACAATGAAAAGAAAAACCATCTCAATCTGCTGTCTATTATACCATCATGAATGAATAGAGAAGTTATATTAAAAAAAAACTTTAGGTTACAGTTCTAGTTGAGGTTGGGTATAAGGGTTTGCACAGAACACTGAGAGTAGATATATGAAAAATCCAGGTGCTTAAGGCACCAATGACTTGGGATCTTTTTTTCAGCATGCCTCTTGATTGGCTAGGGCCAGTTTTCAATTTAAGAAGAAATGGAGAAAGATTGTATGGTCTTGAATTATTTGAAAAGTCTTGAAACTTAAAAATGTGGACTTTTTGTGCTAAAACTAGAGTAAATACTTCATTGCTGGTTGAAATGTTTTGACTGCAGTCAATCTCGTTTAATCTCATTAGTAGCAAAGACATTCAATAATATCGTATAAGGGGTCTTGAATTTTGTATTCAAAACTCTGGCAACAGTGAAACTAGTTACTTTCAATGTTTGTAGTAACCTCAATCACAGTTTCTGCAGAAAATCCCCTGATAACCTTAAGTCAAGAGGCCTGTTCACTGAATATCCTTCTTCCTCTCAGTAGGCAAATGTTTTGTAAAGATATTCTATTATGCTTCTTAGATGTTTAACTGCATCAGATTTGAATTCAAGTCTGATAACTAAATCCCTCTAATCAAGGACCTTGTAGCCTGCTAGCAAGCTCTCCATTTATGGCAAGCAAAGCGAGCCACAAGATAACACACAACTCCCCAAATAAAGAGCTGGCTCATAGGCTAAGGACCTTGTGAAATGCTCTGACTGTTTAAGTGTGCAGTTGTGGCTGCCTGACCGTTTTAAATTTGCTTTTCCTGTGAACAACATCCTGCTAACTAACAGAGAAAACCTGCAAAGAAATGTCAAAATGTTACCTTCAAAATTGATACAAAGAAACAGAAACTAGACACGTCCTTTCTCTGAGATGATGTATCACAATGCCAGCTGTTTCTTAACTCTATGTACTTTGAGGCTTTCTCTCAGTAATTTAATTTGGGTTTAAGAGAAGGCCATTCACTTGCAATGGGCAGGCAGTTTACTAACTTGGCACCTTCCTACGGAGATTCTAACCTCGGGAATAAATATAAACTTTGTCTATATTTTTTCAAATCATATTTCACGTTTGAAATTTTGTTGACTTTAACAATAACAAACAAGCTGTGTCAGTAAGCTTAACTGCAACAGCAACGAATCAAACCAAAAAAATAAACCGTGATAATATAAATTTTGCCACATGACAGTGAATATCTTAAGTGCATCTTGTATAAACCATCCTGCATGATCAAACGGAAATCACAGTTGGCGCCATTTTTTAAAACAAATTTCTGGCAACAAATATAACTATAAAATATGGATACATTAGAATACATTTTCGGTAACAGGCTTCATTAGTCCTTCAAAAATACGTTTCACGCATGAGAAGTCAAATGTATGCACATACATTTCCACAGAAAGGAAAAACTTACCCTTTGTCGAAAGACAATTGCCTGAACAATGGCATCCTCGTGCATGGTAACTCAAACTCAAACTCAAACCGGTAGCCCACAAAGAAAGCTTTAGAAAAACAAAACAAGGCAACAATGACTTAAAGTTTTATGCCTGTGGGTTCTTAAAATGACAAAAAACAAATAGACAGTAAGAAACTTACCTGAGAATAGCTTGAAACATGAAAAAAAACCGACTGACAATCCAAAAAATCACCCGCGCACGCACCGGTCAGAGATGTTACGAAGCGGACAGAAGCGAAATTTTGACGCTAAAAGCATCATGGGAAGGCGTTTCAATCCTCCTTGATCGATGGTATAGACCTCTATCACAATGGCGGCCTATTAATATATTCTTTTACATGCATGATAATTAGCCTTACTGACCTCGTTAGCATGTGCAAAATACATGTACAAGGAAAAACTTTCTTTCAAACGAGGTCAGAAAGGCTAATTATCATACATAGAAAAGAATATATCAATAGGCCGCCATTATGAAAGAGGTCTATATTTGGTTGGAAACGAGGTTGCATGGGTAATACACCATCGATTAAGGTCGTTTCCAAGCGCAGCTGCATAGCTGTTTATTCACGAGTGAACTAAAAAAAATGGTGTCCACGAAATAACTGAATTTCTGTCTAAAACCGAACGGAAGGAAAGCAAGAATACGCAAAACATATTGCTCGATGGATGTTATCTACCTTTTGAGGAGTATCTGCAAGAAAAAGCCTGTCTTTAAATCCTGAAACTGTGCCGAAAAATAGGCCAAAGTTAGAAGAAAGTCGGTCTTTAAGGATCGGTAAGAACTTAGAAATATTTTGAATGACTAATAAAACAATTATTGAATTCGGCTTTCGTAAAATGTGAAGAATTACACAGATCTCGGGGGATGTTATCCACCGAGGCTGAAGGCCGAGGGGGGTAACATCCTCTTTAATCTGCATAATTCTTCACATCATACTAAGCCTCATTCAATAACTGCTAAATATCGGAGCTAATCCCCAGGGATTGCAGCAAAATATACCATAATGCACTGCTTAGGCTAGTCTCCCACGCAGACGTTCTCTTGGCGCGTTAACCAATCCTCCCCAACCTTCGTGGGCAAGAAACGTGTGACGAAGGCTCATGAACGTCTGCGTCAGGCCCTGGTTGGGAGGCTACGCTTGGGCTCACCCATTTCAAGATGGCTACCACCACGATCGCTGAGAAAACGGGTGGGTAGAAAATGAAGAGCCAAGCCGTAAAAACGAAGACCCCTCTCGAAATCAATAATTGAAATAGCTAGAAACGGTTATCTCGGTCTGGGATGTGTAAGCAAGAACAACGACGCAGGCTAGCTCTTTAGAGCCAATAAAAAAATGCAAATCAATAACCCTCGGGTGTTCAAAGTAAGGCGTATCTTTTCTCTAGGTGTTAGCCACAACACTTTTCACCCTGCTCTCCATTTTTTTCTTAGTTGTAAACAATTCTTGCTAAACTTTTCTCAAGGGTTTCACTTAATCAGTCCAGAATAATAATATAATGATATAATGTCATGAGCGAACGATTTTTCTGAGACGTCAGTTGTGTCTAATCTGATATATGTGACTAATATGATCGTAACGACTAACACACGCATGCAATAAATGCATATAGTATTCGGAAAATTGTACTTAATGAACTATCGAGAGTACCAAACGGACTGCCCTACAAAGAATTACTTTGTGGCCATCAAATTGTCTTGGGATGTAAAAAGACATCATTCTTGTTGAAGAGGACTTTACCGACTTTGAAGGTTTATAGTAGTGGTTTTACTGTATGAAAATCTAAACTATTGACACTTACTACGCCCACTAAGTTTTCCAAGATCAAGAGCCTGTATGTTATTGCCAACACCAATGATTCTCCCAGCCACACCTTCCATATCCTGGCCAGAAACTTGCAGCGTGAAGTCATGATTTGTTGACACGGGAACAGACAGTACCATTCGAAAAATGATATCTTCCCCTATGGTTATTACACTGGAATCTTGAGTAGGGTGAGGAACATTGCTGCTTATAACATTAAGAACAGAGGCTCTGACAGGTTTTATGTTTAATGTCTGCACATAATGTTTATTTATTGGTAACCAACCAGTACGTGTGTAAGCCATTGTTAAGATGTTGGCATGAAAGCTGTTTGCTGCCACGGAGGGTCTCACCAGAGAGAAAACACTACCATTAACCCAAGAAGATGAATTTAACCTGTGGATAGATAGTAAAATACCATCACATGTTAGAAAATGACAAATATAAATAATTTATTAAATTGTGTACCAGATTGTTTTTCAAATACATAGTTGCCCATCCCAATAAATTAAATAATGATATAAAGTTATTATATAACAGCTGTACTGCAAAACTATACTCCTTGAAACATTAATTAACATATTGTAAAAATTACTATCAATAGAGCACAACTAGAAACAATTTGTCATGCTTCATAAATTTAAATGTTTACATTCATCCATGGCATATACATGTACAATGCATGTATATGCCATGTTGATTCAAAATACTAGTGCAGGAATAAGCCCAGGAGTTGTCACTCTGTTGCTTTAAAGAAGTCAAGGAAAAAAATTCAAGAACAAGAAAGGGATTTTTCCAATTAAAGCTAGGGATCATTAGTTTTAATCCAAGCTCCAAACATAGAACTGTACTTTGCAATCACATTTTCTATCACTTTTTTAATACAACCCATAAATTATCACAGACTCTGTTAATTAGCTTTTTTGTAAGGGAGGTGAAAAAATTTCTTTGTAGTTACATTACGTACATTAATCGCAACAAAATAGGAAAATATCCTACCTTGGTAAATTCACCGTCAGCCCCGAGCTAGAATTAACCAGCATACCTGCAGTTTCCGTCAAATTCAAACACAATTTGTACAAACTTTTATTAGAAAATGAGATATTTTCACACAAGTTAACTGACAGTTTTTGAAGTTGTAGATGAGGCCAGGAAATAGTAATGTTGATGATGACATTTAATGCAGCAGCTGTAGAAACATGAGGATTCTTCACTTGAAATTTAAGCTCAGCTACAGTGTTGCCTTCATAGCAACAACCTTGGGTTAATACAAAATTCGTCTCAAGTAGTGGTTGTCCAAGTTTTAATGCCAAAAACCTTTCACCAGCAATAACATTTATGCCTTGGGATGAAAAATACATAAGAAGACATGTAACATTTCCTTCAGAATCTGGTATATACAGTCCTTGGTTTGAGTCTACCTTTGCTGTGACTTCCACAGTTATTGTGCCATTAGATGATTCATTTGCTGGGTTGACAGTTTCCCCAAAACTAAACTGTGCAACATCAGGATGTGGAAATCTGTGATCATCAGACAGACTGAATTCTGGAAGTGAACCAACACTGAGTTTATGAGACGAAACACCTTTTGAGAAGCTTTTCACATAACTATGAATAAATGTCATGGGTGTAGAATTTGCAAACACAGGAAGTGTTATTACAAGTGTAAGGTTTGTAGTTGTTAATATTGGAAGCTGGAAGGTGGCAGCAAATGTCACTGACTCCTCTGATGTTAGGGTAACATTTGGTGTCTCAAGAATTGAAGTACTTGTTATTGTCAGCTGAAGGTTTCCAGGGACTGGAGTTGTGTACGACGACATGTAAAATTGCTTGGTTTCATTTGCAATGATAACATTTCCTGAAATATTCAATAAACTACCTGCTTTTGCTAAATGAAGTAATCTTAGCTGCACATTAAGAGTTGATGCCCAACTAATAACATTCTGCAACATTATGTCAAATTCCATCACATTAAACTGTTGGCTGTCACTTTGATATATGGATGAGTTAATGTTCATAGATGACAAGAGAGAACAGTTTAAAAAATCCATAAAAATGGTACCATTGTCCCCACTCATATTCTTTGGGTATACGATTTCAAAAACAACTGGTAAAGTAATCACCAATTTTATGAACATGGTTCTGTTATAAAGCTCTTGGCAGGCAGTTGTGTTACTGACTAGGACATCATTCGTCCCATTATAAATGAAACGAAATGTCAAGTTCAGAAGATCTCCTCCTTGGATGACACTTGGTGCTAAAGGTGAAGTCGTTGAGGTTATTGAAAGTCCATAACCAGAAAAATCCAATGCCATTTCAACTGTTATAAACAACAGATGTGTTCTGCAAATTAATTCAAACGTTTAAGTGTACTTTTCGTGAGGATCACATACAATCACAAGATGAAACAAACAAGTGCTGCTTGCGATGCAAGTATTTTATCTGATCATACCCAGATTGTAGATGAAGCCAACAGGTGCACTCGATATCGTTGAAAACTTTTGAATTTTTTTATTTTGACAAATTAAAGTAATAAAGCTTGTATTGTTCATTTGATCGATTCGCAATCACCTTAATTAACCACTGATTACCCTTTTCTGATACATTTAATATTTTTTCTTCTGCATTTCAAAGTGTGGCACATCGGCCATGCTCAATTCTCTCTATTGGTTTGTAAGGGTTTACTTTGAAACATTAAGGCATCCAATATAATCATGAAGCCAAATAATGACTTAATTAATGACTTAATGCCTCCATCTTGGAACAAGATGTAATGGAATTATCTGCAGATAAAAAATATACACTACCTCCCGTAGTTATTTTAGTGGTAGGTTTTTATTTCTAATATGTATTTTTTACTAAAATCTCTTTTCTATATGTGGATTCATTATCAATCAGAGTTGTTAATAGGGTTTTGTCACATAGGAGGAATCCCTTACAATGTCTGCTACTACTACAGGTAGGAGAAAAAATCAACTCCCTGCAAGTGGTTCTTGAGGGTAGGGGTAATGTAAAAACATTTCTGCAAGTGGGTAACAAATTCAAGCTGAAAATAAAAATGAATGAGTGCGCCCACTGTATTAGATGATCAGTTACCCCAGCATTGCATGCTTCCATGATGCCCTCGTAATTGCTCAACCTTACAGGTCAAAAGGAATGGGTGCACTTTTGAAGCTACTATTGCAATGAAGGAAGGGGTATAGAGATTTTTCACTCATGTGGCCTTGCAACAAAAGAAAATTTTTAATAACATAGAACCCCTTAATAAATGATTGGTCCCTATTATCTCGCATCAAAATAATGCTGGGGGGAGGGGTACATGACTGACACATAATCTTAACTAGGAACAAGCCAAGAAAATAAAGCAAGCTTAATTTATGATGATTCTGTTACTGTCAAACTCAGAAAACCGTGAACTCTCAAAAGATTTCAGGAATGTTGATCGTGTACTGTCCAATCACAATAAAGTTCAGGACTCGCTAGCAAACTTCAAACCACAAACTACAGTAATTACAGTTGCTGCTTGCAGTTTAGTTATCTCGCACCTTATTGGCTTATTTCTCGCAACACAACAGCATTCCATAAATACCTCTGGTGTTCACGGTTTTGTGAGTTTCACAGTAATTCTGATAATTATGTACTAATGAGTTGAGCACACTTCTGGGTTACATTTCTTTTGGCTTGGCAAACTTTATAAAGCTTATATGCATGCAAAGACCAAAGGGCACTCCTCAGCTTGCATCTGGGGGGAAGGGGGGTGGTGGTAGGGTACTCCTAGGAATTCCTGGTGGGGGTGTGCTGCCTGGTTCTCCAAATTCTGACCCTATTTCAGACCAAAAAATGTAAATATTTTCCACACCTGTTTTCAGACCAGACCACTAGAATCCATACCCGTTTTCAGGACCTGATCTTTAGGTGGAAATTATGTTATCATTACTTAGATTAGAGCACAAACAAAACAATTCTTCCAATCCATTTTGAATTCGCATATTTCTCTTTTTTCTTTCTTACTCATCTAGAATTGAAACGATAAATATGTCGATACACTCCTGTCATTTCCTCGAAAACCATACCCGTTTTCAGACCAAAGCGGCGCAAAAACCCTACCTGATGGGGAGGCACATACTTATATGGCTTCTTATATAAGGTTCAGTACCCCCCGGGACTTGCATGTTACAAATCTATCACGAACTTTGCTTTGGTATTTCCATAAACACTCAAATCTTTTCTTCTAATTGACTAAGAGCTAAGGCAATCTAGAACTTTACACTTCAAATCACGAAAAAATTAAATGCTCAGCTGATGCTGTTAAAATAATTTCAATTAATTTCGTCGAGCTATTGCATGAGTAAGCTTATAAGAATATACATGTACAGGCAGATCATCATCTATTAAAGTAAGAAATTTGTTCTTTAGAAAGTTTATTCATATAACTGAAACGTAAAACACTGTTTCGAGAATAGAAAGATAATAAAACCTTGATGATCAGCTTGTTTAGTCAAACCCCCAATACTTACTACAAGTTGTCGTCCTACAAATCGGAAAAAGCGAGGGCTGGTTTTGATGACTTCGACAGTTCGACTTTGTTCTGGATTTAACAATGCAAATACGCAAATACAGCGACACAACCAAGAGCGTGACGTTCAGAACTCAATATTTACATCTAAGACAAGTTTCATGAGCCATGACCACTCTGTAATCCGTCGAGCAGAACCTCCATCTTTTCGGTGCTTGTTGTCGTGGTTACGTCAAACAAGCGTAGCGACCGCTGTGCCAACTTCGGGAAAACGTGGGTTCATTAAACATACATAAACCATATTCAAGATGCAAACGAGCTTATTTACAGAAAAAACATAATATTAAAAGACATCTTGAAAAGGGAGTTGAGAGGTTAGTCCTATATTAGAACTCCCAAACAAAAATGCTAAATAAAAAATCAAATACAATACAAGTATTCAAAAATCAAGGCCTTAATTAAAGCACGGTTCTAGTTTAAAATCAGCCTCTACTCATGATATATACTTAATACAACTGGGCTTATTCGTGTACTCCTATCAAGAACATACTTCACCTTTAAAATTTCATTGTAAATTGATTTCCTCATCTTCTTAAAAGTGATCTTGCTAAATCAGTCCTGTGTAATGAAAACTTTGTCAATTTAAGTCCAGATGATCTTGTTACCTGTTATAATTCAACCCTTTCATTACTCATCGAATCGCACGCTCCTTTGAAGACTAGAACTGTGGTTAACAGGCCCCATGTGCCCTAGTTTAATGATTCGATCAAGGCTGCTATCAGGGAAAAGAGAAAAGCTGAGAGGAAATGGAAGGCTACAAAGGATCCAAAGCATTATTTTGCATTCAAGAAGCTCAAAGCATATGGGTTCACTAATCAATCATTGGATCTAATTCGATCGTTTCTGAATGACAGATACAGTCGCGTAAAACTAGGCAGTATCAGAAGTGAATGGTCTAAAATGTCACGTGGTTGTCCTCAGGGATCTTCATTTGGTCCATTACTATGGAACTTATTCCAGAATGACATGACCATGTTGATTAAAGATACAAACCTTTTCATGTATGCTGACGACCATCAGCTATATGTAACAGGGTCGGACTACAACATCGCATCTTCCAGGCTACAATATCAGGGAAAGTTAGCCATGTCATGGTATAGGGATAACTTTCTACTTGCCAACACAGAGAAGTTTCAATGTCTTACTATCAATTCAAGAAACATTGACTCGGATAAACAGACTGAGGCCCTACAGATTGAAGATCAGATCATTGCAAACACTTCGCAAATCAAATTACTTGGAGTTGAAATAGATGACAAGCTTAATTTCGCCAGCCATATCAGTAACATTTGCATAAAAGCCAGTCAAAAAGTTGGTGTCTTATTGAGACTGCGAAATTTGATACCATGCAAAGCCAAACTGATAATCTACAAATCATCCATCCTGCCTCACCTAACATATTGCCATCTGGTATGGCATAACTGTAGATCTTCTGACAGTAGAAAAATAGAGCGGATTCAAGAACGCGCACTTAGAGCAGTATTTAACTCCCATTCAGAATCATACGAAAACCTTCTGGTTCGTGCAGAGTTACCTTCACTATTAAATCGAAGACTACAAGATATCGCTATATTAATGTACAAAGTAAAATATGGCCTCGCACAGAGTATTGTTAACGAACTATTTAAGTGGAAAAGCACTAGTTATTCACTAAGAAACAGTGATTTTGATATTCCGACTTTTAACACTATTAACTATGGAAAGCATTCTCTTAGATATCAAGGACCTTATATATGGTCGAAACTAGATGTTAAATTGAAAGGCTCCTTGAATATTGAATCTTTCAAAAAGAACATTAGGAAGAAAGACCTAACGTCACTCTTAAACAACAACAATAGCTGTTGTAATCTTTGCAATTCTTAGTGACTACCTTTTATATTCCTATTGTTTTATTACACAATTTTATACACACTACATATTTTAATTGCATATACATTATTTTAATTATCATTTCTTATTTGTAAATATATATATTTTTTATTTTTGTTTTATTTTTTTTTATGTGTCCCCAATTAGTTGCGAAAACTAAATACATTGACACTTTAATAAAGCTTTTACTTACTCAAACAGAAAAAG
Organism: Porites divaricata; assembly: GCA_038088405.1. Taxonomy (NCBI): domain Eukaryota; kingdom Metazoa; phylum Cnidaria; class Anthozoa; order Scleractinia; family Poritidae; genus Porites; species Porites divaricata. Next base: position 51,248,412 of record JBBMOI010000002.1, read on the forward strand.
AATCATGCAGCACTGCTGATGAACCAGGCACGTTGTACATATTACAATGCGTTCGTTAAGAAAAACAGCTTCGACCAAGGCAGGTTATTCCTGCTCGGTGGATCTAACGCTGAGGTTGTTGCAAATAACAGATAGATAGATAGATAGATAGATAGATAGATAGATAGATAGATAGATAACTCGTTATTAAAAATCACAACTAGCAGCCATAAGCTGAATTACTTGTGTTATATACATGTTGATAAAAATTTAACCTTATTAAAATTCCCAATCATATCATAAGAAAAAAAAAATACAATGCTAAAATTACATCAAATCTAGTATAAAAGTTCTATTTACAATTGTTGCTTATCTGCATAGTGCATTATTAAAGAATTTAATAACGTGGGATTGAAAACATACGCCTATTCCTAAAGTGACATCTCTCATTGTCGTTTCGCGCGGGCAGCAGGCCAGCTATTTTATGCTGGCCATCGCTCTCTACAATTTGTTTAAACAGAGTGCTACATAATTCCTCGCGTCTATGAAAGAGTGTTTTTAAACCCGCATCTTCCAGGGCCTTGCTATACGAGACCTCTGGGAATAGAATCCTTAAGACTCTTTTCTGAACCCTCTCTATTTGGTCGGACAAATAGGCTGGCAAGCTGGAATGGAAAGCCTGGCATGCATATTCTAGGAGGAAACGAATGCAAGCGCAATAAAATTGAATTAGGGACTGACGGTCTATGCCAGCGTGCTTAAGTTGCTTAAGCAAGTAAATTCGTCGAGACGCTTTCGCACTTTCGCAGTAATATTATCGACATGATCGTTTCATTTAAGGTCATTCCTTACAGTGAAGCCTAATATTTTAGCTGATTTCAGAATTTCAAAAGTCTATTCTGAGTTCCTTCGGCACTTAAGTGAGTTCAGTTTGAATCTATTGTCGTTAGACCAACGAAGGACATCATGTATTGTATCTTGGAGCGTTGATGTACCAAACTTGGGAACAATTTCCGAGACCGTGGTATCGTCTGCGAATTTTCATATGGAAGAGAGGGTGTTACTCATTGTGAGGTCATTGATCATAACCAAAAAGAGCCATGGGCCGATCCGGGTTCCCTGTGGAATTCCTGCCGGGACTGGTTTAGAATTCGAGAAGCAATCAGAATTAAGTGTGACCCGTTGATATCTGTCTCGTAAAAAGTCCGCCACCCAGTTGACAACGGTGGGTTTTACTCCTAGACTATAGAGCTTGGCGATCAGCAAGTTGTGGTCAACAAGATCAAAGGCTTTCTTGTAGTCCAGGAGTGCTGCTTTAACAAGGGCGCCAGTCCCGTCAGTGGCTTTAAACCAGTGCTAGCATGGAAATGAGTGCGAACGTAGTGCAGGAATCTGGTATACAACCAAACTGGTTTGGGTCCATACACTCGAGCATCAAGGGTTTGAGTTATCGGTCGATAACAAACCACTCCACGACTTTGGACAGTGTAGATGTTAGTGATATGGGTCTCAAGTCCTTGTTAAAGTATTCAATAGAGGCACCCTTGGGAACAGGTGGAACATTCGCTAGCTTCCATATACGTGGGACTTTAGATTCTGGGAATGATTGATTTAACAGCTCGTGCGTTTGGATGATCTTACTCTGGGCTTGGGATTTAACATAGGCAGGTTCTTCATTGACAAGGTTACAAGCATTCACTCTAAACTAGGAAATGCTGTGAATTCTAATGTGTCAACTTAAGACACTTGGCTAAGGAGAATCTGTGTCCAGTGTTCCAGTCTGCATACAGGAAACTTCATAGTACGGAAACAGCTTTGGTGAAAGTTCACAATGACATTCTGACAAACATGAACAAGCAGCATGTGACTCTCCTCGTTCTGTTAGACTTGAGCGCTGCCTTCGATACTGTGGACCCTACTATTTTGCTAACACGTTTAAGATCAAAGCTGGGTCTAAATGGAACTGCTCTTTCATGGTTCTGCTCTTATCTATCTGGAAGAACACAACGAATATCTGTTCAAGGAGTGCTTCCAAATGTTTTTCATCTTCGTTATGGCCTTCCCCAGGGATCATGCCTAGGTCCTCTTTTGTTTAACATTAGGGGTAACGAATGGTCTTTGCGAGCATTTGCGAGCATGCCGAGCACTGCGATTTTTTGCAAGCACGAGCGGAAATAAAAAAATTTGCTTTGCGAGCTTGCGAGCAACGCAAAAATTTGGGGAGCACGAGCAAGCGAGCACTCGTTTAAATTTTGCGAGCAAATCGAGCAAGGGTAAAATTTTGCAAGCAGTTAAAAATTTTAATGGACCATTCATCACCCCTAACATTTATTCATGCAAAATCTTTGACATTGTCGGCCGTCACCTTCCAAAAGTTCATTCTTATGCAGATGACTCCCAGCTTTGTTTATCGTTCAACCCAAGCTGTGCTTTTAGTCAAGGACGTTAAGCAGTGAATGACCTCGGACAAACTTATGCTTAATGACGACAAAACCGAATTTATTGTAATAGCATCACGACATCTATTAAAAAAGGAGATTGCGATGTAAGCAAAGTGTCTGTTGTGCGGAATTTGGGTGCGTGGTTCGACGATCAACTTACTATGGCCGTACACATTACCAAAAATATGCAGTGCTGCTCTCTATCACTTGCACAACATTAGACGCATTAGGAAATACCTTTCAATGGATATAGCTGCGACTCTTATCCACTCTTTTGTTAGTAGCCGAATAGCCTACTGTAATAGTCTATTAATCTAGTTTGTCTGGTGTCAACTTGAGGTTCGACGTAGCATTTTATTACTACTTAGTTTCATACCGCACTACATGTACGGTACTCCTCAGATAAATCCGTGTTCATAATGATATTGCTATGGCGTTAGATCACAAAAGATCAGTGATTTTGGTACTCCTTGATCTTTCGGCGGCATTTGACACTGTTGATCACTGTATTTTACTTTCGCGCCTTTCTTCTCGATTTGGAATTGGTGGTACGGCATTAGAATGGTTTCGGTCGTACTTGAGTGACCGCACTCAATTTGTGAATGTCAATGGTTCGACGTCCGAGCGTCATGTTCTGCAGTTTGGTGTACCCCAGGGATCTGTCCTTGGTCCGCTGCTATACTCCTTGTACACCTCTCCACTGAGTGACATCGCCAATAAACACGGGTTAAGCTTTCATTTTTATGCTGATGACACGCAGCTGTATATTACTTTTGAGACGTCATCCCTCAATGAGATGGAATTGAGCAAGAGTAAGTTGGAAGCCTGTGTACAAGATATTGACTCCTGGATGCTTTTGAATAAGTTAAAATTAAACAGAGAGAAAACTGAGCTTCTTTTGATATCATCTTTACACCGTGCTCGACCTCCTTTGTTACATCTTGATGTCTGTGATGAGAGAGTGCTGACTTCACCAAAAGCAGGCAACATTGGAGTTATTTTCGACGAATATTTGAGTATGGTTCCTCAGGTGACAGCAATGTGTAAATCAGCATTCTATCATCTCCGTAAAATTAGCCTCATTCGTAAACATCTTACCTTCGATGCAGCCCAGCTTCTTGTTCACGCTCTCATTACATCAAAGCTTGACTACTGTAATTCTTTACTAATATGGTTTACCCAAACACGTGACTAAACAGCTCCAACGTGTGCAGAACGCTGCTGCCCGAATTGTTTCTCTCTCACCCAAGTTCTGCCATATTACACCTGTTCTTGTGAGTCTCCACTGGCTCGCAATTGATCTCCGAATTGAATTTAAGATACTTATCATTACCTACAAGACTCTCCATGGCCTAGCGCCTGCTTACATTAAGGATCTCCTTGTCAGCTACATTCCGGGACGTTATCTAAGATCTGCAAAGAAAAATTTACTCGCATTGCCTGGTTTCAAGCTAAATAGTTATGGCCGCCGTGCTTTCTCTGTTGCTGCGCCGTTGCTTTGGAGCAATCTTCCACAACATGTTAGGGATGCAGAATCGCTAGACATTTTTAAAAGACAGCTGAAAACAGTTCTTTTTAAGCGTGCTTTTTAAATTGATAACTTTATTGTAGTTATTTATTTTAATTATCTTTTAGCTTTTTACTTCGTTTAGCTTTTTTAATGTTTTATTGTAAATTTGGATTTTTAATCTTGTAATAGCGCCTTTGGACCGTTGGGAAAAGGCGCTTTAGAAATGTTATTATTATTATTATTACTAAAGGAATCTTCATCAATAGAGATTTCGGACAGCCTTTTGTTAATGGACTTTGGGATGTTTTCGATAATGCGGGGTGGGTGGTTAGACTTCTTGTTGACGTAAAGTGGAATGTTTCCTGGTTTGTTGTATGGCAAGTATTTACCGTTAGCCAGGTTAAGTGTGACGTCAGGAAAGTTTACTACTTTCTTATTGGCCTCGATAGTAATCTTCAGACCATACTTGGCGAAAATGCTACACAATTCCTTCTTGATAAGCTCGGCCTGCCTAGGCGATGCCTTGGTTACGCCTAGACCGTCATCTCTGTACAAGCCAAAGTTACACGCGTTACCGAACCTTTCTTTGATGCTGTGGAGGAGGTAAGTGCCGACGAGTTAGCATGATTCGGCGCCATCGTAACTGCCCATAGTCACATCGAAGAGGTTTGATGACGTTTTCTTGCTCCATGGCTCACCCGAGTTGTAGAGAAGAGAACTTTTTGCCTGAAGGATAATATGCCGTTCGTCGTCGCAGATGGTGACATGCTTCGATGCGAATTCGAGAGCGGCACTCAGCAAGTCAGCGGAGATCGATGGGTAAAACTCAACCACGTCGAATGCAATAAATGACTGCAACTCTTTATGCTGTATGCCAGCGAACCAAGCTAAGACGGCCTTAGTGTTTTTCCATTGGTTTAATTTCAGCTTGCTAACAAGTGCAGTGTTGATGCGGTCAAGGCGCTGTTTACTCTGTTTACTGATCTTTCCAATCTCAGATTTAGCTGGGTTGATAAGGCGGCAAGTGGGGTTGTTTGCGATATTAGGCTTGTGGTCTTTCAGAGTGATAAAGACTTCACGTTTGGCAGTGGTGTTTATCCTGCTATCTAGCTGTAGTTTCTTAGCAATATCTTTGGCCTTCAGCTCCAATGGAATCCGCTGTGTCCGGGGTTACTTTCTTGTAGGTCTTAGTAATATTTTTCTGCAGTAGATGGTTATATGATGGTGTGTCCATTTTGTAAAAGTTTGAAGTCTTGTCCGCGGGTACCAAGAGCTTGTCAGATTTCATGATGTTCTCCTGAATGTCTGAAGAAAGCTTATGCTGAAACTTACAGTTTACTGTCCGGAATTTGATATTCTCTATCATATATAGGAGCCTCTTGTCAAAGTCCTGCATCGCCTGTATCTGCGGAGGCGAATTTCTAGAGGAAAATCCAAACGTCTCTTGCTGACTCTTGTCTGCGCCAGGGTTGAGGTAGAAAAACGCTTTCCATCTCATTCGTCGGCAGAGGTGCTCGGTCTTTTCGATCAGCGTACGTTTATAGTCCTTCTCAGATGGTAGAGGTATGTTTTTGGTGGAGTGATCAAATCTCGTTGATTCCATTGTGATAGTCACTGCGTAGAGTGCTCAACAACAAAGGAGCTTCAATATACCAGTTGATGCGTACGCACGCCTATCGGCAGAGTGCTCAATAGCTTTTTAAGGACTAGAGCGTAGTATAATATAGTTTGTCTGGTGTCAACTTGAGGTTCGACGTGGCATTTTATTACTACTTAGTTTCATACCGCACTACATGTACGGCACTCCTCAGATAAATTTGCCAACAAAAAGTTCGTTACAACATACGTTACGACTACAAACGCGCGCGCAGAATTTAAATAAAAAAACTAAAACTCTGGATTTTTCTTTTAACTTTTGAAGCCATTCATGAATTAGCACCGTCCTGTATCAATGATCTTGTTAAAATTAAGCCTTTAAACTCAAAGATAAAGACTGCGATCTAACGACGGAATACTGCTGTCTCATCCGAATTTTAAAACTTTAACACCCTGGGCGACCGTGCTTTCGTTGCTTCGGCGCCTAAACTCTGAAATGATTTACCTCTGGAAATTAGAATGGCCAAATCTGTTAACACTTTTAAAAAATTAAAAGACGCATCTTTTTAAAAAGGCTTTTCATTCTTAGTTAAGTTTACTTACACGACTATGTAATTTTTATTTATTTCTAGCAAAACTTTTAAAGACGTACCTTTTAGTAAGGCTTTTTATTCTAAGTGAGGCTTTTTAATATTTTACACAACACATGATGTAATTCTTATTTATCATTAGTTATATTTTTCTATGTATTGTTGTAATGCGCAGTTGATCATCTCGTCATAAAAATTTGTAACAATCCGGTCTTGCGTTTTTAACATACAATTTGAAGTGGTGATTCGAAGAAATCATAAAAATTCAAAGACGAACTTGTAGCACTCAATTAAAGATAGATAATTTATACGGTAAGATAGCGACGGCCATTTCAACAATTTACAACGATCGACATAAGGTATTTCTCCTTTGTGTTGGTTAAGTGCTAATATAGATGCCCTTCTTTGTATACTCTCCAAGGCGCGGATGTCTTTGGCGAGCCAAGGGCACCAAACGGGTATAGCGTATTCAAGAATTGGTCGTACCAGAGATAAATACAGCGTGGAGAAAACGTTTACGTTAGTGGTGCCAACAAACGTTGATTAAACCTAATAGATTGTTAGCTTTGTTCACAGTTATGCTAATATGAGTATCCCATGAGAGATCCTTTGATATCGTAACGCCTAGGCCTTTGAAGCTCTTCACGTCTGTCAAAGGCTTATCTAACATATATTGCGTAATAGACTTATCGCGTGTATGAGTTATGCGCAAAGATTCACAATTGTATTTCACATTATGTATTTCCCAGCTCCAGATCATAATAATTCATAAACAATTCAACTTAGAACTTAGAACTTAGAATAAATACTCGCAAAAAAGATAGAGATTCCTCTAATACTGGAAGGGTACCGGTCAGCGGTTAAAGCTTGTGCAGATGTGAAGGCGTCTAAAGTGATCTAATGGCAGGCAAAGCAGACTGCCTAAAACAGCTTAATGTAGAAGATGACGTAACTCCGTAAGGGAGCCGATTCCAGACTCTAATAACCCTTGGGAAAATGGATAATTGAAAACTGAGACGTTTGCCTGTAATTGGCAATAGGTATGTATACGTTGGTGAGATTTAGTAGACCTAATTTTGTCAGTAGATTTAACTGGACCAGGAGTTTGACAGTTATTATGAAATTTATAAAAAAGCACTCATTGATTGAGCAAACGCCTGTGTTCGAGAGTATCCCACGCTAGGGACTTAACAAGGCTATAAGTACTTGTTGCAATGTTATAGTCGTTGCATACAAAGCTAGCCGCATTCTTCTGAATTTTCTCAAGGCGCTTTATGTCAGTGTCAGTGTAAGGATTCCACGAAGAGGATGCTTATTCAAGCGTAGGTCTAACCAGTTTCATATAAGCTCTCTCTTTAACCTCTGCGCTGCATGGTTTCAGTGATCTTCTAGTAAGACCAAGGGACTTATTTGCCTTTGCAGCTATCTAAGAGCAGTGAACATCCCAGCGAAGAGTTTCGATAGTCGCATTCAGGGAATTTAGTTAATCCTCAGAATTTGCAGTATAAATGAAGTTGGAGGGTTTCCGGTTTTTTGTAATGCAAAGTAGATGGCACTTAGTTACGTTAAAGTCCATCTGCCAATCAAAAGCCCATTTATTTAGGTTAAGTAGATCGTCCTGGAGCACTTGAAGGTCATATAGGGAATTAATGGTCCTGTAAAGGACAGTGTCATCAGGGAAAAGACGTAATTGTGAATTTGTTACTTGGGTAATATCATTTATGAACCATAGGAAGACAGTCGGACCCAAAACGGATCCCTGTGAAACACCAAAGGTTACAGGAGTAGTGGTTGAATGAGCGTCGTTTACGACCACAAATTGGGTAGACTGCGATTATGGAGAAAAGCAGCAATCCAAGCGAGTGTCTTTCCATTAATGCCACAGCGGGCTAACTTGCGTAGTAATTTAGTAAGGGAGACTTTGTCGAAAGCCCTCGAGAAATCCAACAGAAGGGCATCAAGTTGGCCATGCTGGTTTAAGGTGTTGGCCCAATCATGAAACGTCAGAACTAGCTGGGTTTCACAGGAACGATTAGCACGGAAGCCATGTTGTAGATGAGACAAAATATTATTGTCAGACAAATGTTTATTCATGTTGCTAAGCACAATATGTTCCGTCACCTTACTGCACAGGTACGTAAGGGGTATGGGTCGACAATTAGCTGGGTTCTCCTTGCTTGATTTCTGTGGACAGGAACAACTATAGCTGTTAACCAGTCGTTTGATAAGGTGCCTGTGTCATAACCTTGTTGGAAAATGAATGTCAACATGCTTGTAATCTCAGCAGAGACGTCACGTAGGCAGCGTGGTGAGATACCATCTGGGCCAGCTCACTTTGATGGATTTAATCAGGCAAGCTGCTTAAGAACACCATTGGGGGAAAACACTATAAGCAGGACTGGATAGGGAGAAGGCAGCTAAAAAAGGAAGCAAGCCGTTGTCTTTGGTGAGCACACTTTGAAAATAGTCATTTAAGGCTTCTGCCTTATCTTTGTCAGAGATAAATATTGAGTCTCCTTAGCGCAACATAAGTATGCCAACATTCTCAGACCGCAAGCTGGCTTGATATAGCTCTAAAATCGTTTGGGATTTTCCTCTAGGCTACCCCCAATCACAATATTAAGATAGTCATTGTGGGCGTTCTTAAGAGCGGCTGTCTGTAAATATCGACCAGGGGTGGGAAAAATAAAAATTTCGAAAAATCCCAAAACAATTCAGTGGACTACCCTAGGTACCTTAGTAATGAAAATATAAATTTTCTTTCATCGTTTAAATATTTTTGCAATACAGCGAGTGTAAAGATTGACCGCTTCACGGCCTCCGCCGGGCCGCTTTTTTGGGACGCGCGACAGGGTAACGAAAAAAGCTCGATTTTAGTCTAATTCAAACATCATTCAATTCGCAATGCTTCTCATCGTATTAAAGGGATTTCAAAATACATTTTAAGTGGTAATATGCTTCAATTGATTGCAACCAGAATATCTTACGGATTTTAAGAAACTTGAATAATTTTGAGGATTTCACCCGAGCAAAATTTTGTCGAAATTCGAAGGCCTAAAATTCAACCCGATACATCGTTTTAAGAAGAAACAGATATCTGACATTAAAAAGCAATCTTTAAGCTTTCGAAATATGGGTTCAAAACTTTGGGCAACATGTGAAATGAATTTTTGGGAAAGCGAAATTCAGGGAGCACTTGAGTGAAATTTGACCTCTCTGACTTGACAGTTATGAGGTTCTGCACGACACGATGAATTCTAAACAAATTGTTCAGCCCAGGTACGTTTAATTCAGGCGATTCCAAGTCCCACAGTGATACACACGTAATTGAAAAAAGTAAGATGGTTGGTGGGTGGGTGGGAGTAGTAACTAATTGTATAAGAATGTGGTCACTAATAGAGTCAAGCAGCTTGTTCATTAGTGGAGCTGTTGTATGATTTGTAACTACGGGAGGATGACAGTTCCAGTCAATGTTCCCACAGTTGAAGTCGCCGCTGATAACAATGTTCGGGTGAGATTTTTTGTTCTTGTTAAAATTTTTTAGCACAGATCCAGGGTGAGATCTCGCTACGTATAGGCAATTTACAAATGCTGCTTGAGACTGAATTATTAAAAAAAAAAAAACAAACAAACAAACAACAAAAACAAAACAAAACAAAATCCAAAAAGAATAAAAATAAAAAATAAATCAAAATTGCATTAAGTCAGGGCTATCCCAGTTCCTGTTTCTACAACAAAAGAAATAATAATAATAATAATAATAATAATGATAATAATAATAATAATAATAACAATCTTTAGACAGGGAGCTCACTTCAGAAAGAGAATAGAAAAAATAAATGATCTTAGATAAATGAATGCGTAATAGTAATAATAAGTAAAATTTAAAAACTAAAAACCTAAATTATAAAAGCTACAGGTTAAAAATTTAAAAAATCAAATATATTAAAATGTTAAAAGCTATAAAATACCAAACATATATAGCATTTAATGTTCTGTTTAAAAAGAAGAAGAGAGTTTAATTTCTTTAAAAGATGAGTCTAAAACGGTTCCATTCCTTAGCGCATTGATAAAAAAGTCTCTGCTTTCCGTAATTCCTTTTAGCGAGAGGAAGATGGAAATCTTTCCTTCTTCCAGTGTTATAACTATGGATGTCTGAGGTTCTCAAAATATTAAAATTGTGATCTACAAGTCTGTGGATGTTCTTAAAAGTGGTAATGTATCTATAAGCGCTCTTGAAATAAGGTAGGCCATCCGAGTGTTTTGAGAGCGTCGGTAGATGAAGCATAGTTGGGCAAATCAAGACCCGTAAATCATGCATTAATGCAATATTATCTCTGTCTCCCCAGATAGTATCAGCAAAGTCGAAGAGAGGTCTTATTAAAGCATTGTATAATGCGACTCGCGCATCCAAAGGCAATAGATGCTTGATACGATTTAACAAGCCAATTCTTTGATTCACTTTCGCAATCAATAATTCGATATGCTCATTCCAAGTCAGATTCTTATGAATGACATGCAACACCTAGATACTTGATTGAATCTTCACACTCAAGGTTCTCTTGATCAATGACAAGCTTAACACCTTCGCAGGTTTGCAACCTTCTATCACCTCCAAACAATACAAACTTCGATTTCGATGTATTTAAGGTCAGGTAGTTGTTGTTAAACCATTCGGCAAGATTAGCAAGGTCGGCATTCTGGTGGTATTCAATATTTTGACAGCAATTTGCACTAAAGTAAATCATTGTGTCGTCTGCATTCATTACTACCTGGCAGTACTCTAAACAGTAGGGAAGGTCTGTACCGTCGCACTTTGTAATTCCTGTCGGACTTTGTAATAAAATTGTCACACCTTGTAATACCTGTCGCATTTTGTAATAACACTTGTCGCACTTTGTAATAAAAAAGCTGTCGCACTTTGTAATAAAAAAAGCTGTCGCACTTTGTAATGAACTTGAAATAGATGGTCGGAGGACAAGTGAACCCAGTAATAAGTGTCATCATCGACGACAACAACAAGTGTTCACATCAAATTATGGCTTCAAGATCTTTCTAAGGAAGTACAACTCTTTATATGCGGACGACCTCGATAGAGAGAAAGTGTCTACGCCTATATATGACAGGGAGAGTCGTAAAAAATGGGAGTTTGTATTGGAATTTCATTTAATTAATTGTTAGTAAAAGTAATTAAAGGTGTCCTTCAGGCGAAACGTGATCGTATAAGCAAAATATTTTTAAAGTTTTACTACTAGCACAGGCAACTAGAAAACCTATGACCGAACGGATAAAAAATCTTATAAGCTACGCTAGCTTAGAATGCATTTCTAGAGATCTAAAAGTGATAGCCTAAAAAGTGTTTTCAATGTAGTTAGGGGGAAACCGTCGTTGGGTGCCGCTGTGACCTGTAAACATCTCCCCTGGGTATAGGATAAAATAGAGATAACAAGTGTCGGCCAAAGAACCGATTACTTCCTTTACATCTCCAGTTGGCGGAAAGATGTTGGCCCATGGTTAACATATATATACATACATACTTTATTGACTTTCCTCATAGAGGCTTTTCAAAGACAATAATTACATTACAACGATAAAAGATAAAAAATTCCTACAATAAAGACCTAGTAAGTTAAGGACGCTAAAACTATTACAAAATTATATTATCAGAATTATAATCAATTAACATTAATTTAAAACCTACTAAAAACTCTGAGAAAAAATATTTACAGTAAAAATTCAATTGACGTGATAAAATACTTAAGCATCCATAAAATCCTTGACGAGTCTACGCCTCAGATTAAACTTAAAAGCAGACACTGACTCAAGAGTTTTGAGACTGCAATCCATTGAGTTCCAGATGCTAACTATTCTATAATAGAACGTTCTCTGACCACTAGCAGTCTTGAAAAGTGGAATGTTCAGCATCTGACTATTTCTTGTGGCACGTCCGCTGATATCTCCTCGCTTAATGAACTGGGAGGAAAGGTACTCCGGCGCTTGAGATGTTAGGCATTTAAAGGCCATGATAGCGTTCCTAAAGTATAACTGAGTTTCTACTGGTAGCCATTTAAGCTCTTTTAAAACTGGTGTGATGTGATCATATTTGCGCGTATTGGTCGCAATTCGAGCAGCAAAGTTCCGAATACTTTGTAATTTACTTACATTACTTTTCGATGTATTCGCCCATACGTTCGAACAATAAAAAAGTTTACTAAAAACTAGAGCATTTATAATAGTTAATAGGGTGCGTTTGTCGAAAACATGCCTTGTGCGGCTTATTTGACTGAGACTAGACATACAGGAAGAGACAGTTTTGGTAATGTGTTCGTCATATGTTAGGTAAGCGTCCAAAATCACCCCAAGGTCTTTCGCGGTGTGTTCCGGTACGAGTTCTCTTCCCATGAAAGTGAGGCTGCGAGTGGTCATTCTGGAAAGCATTTGCCTGCTACCAGACACCATAAGTTTAGTTTTGCTTGGGTTCAACAATAAAAGGTTGTTAGAACACCACTGGCCTATTCTATGCAAGTCATCGCTTAAATCAGCAAAGGCGTTTACAGCATCTTTCATTTTGAAGGATATAACTAGCTTAGTGTCGTCTACATAGCTTTGGACGTTGCATTTCTGTGGTGCTAAGGAAAGATCATTAGTGTATATGCTGAATAAAAGTGGTCCGAGTATACTTCCTTGTGGGACGCCGCAGTTAATGGGCAAGGGCTCTGACAATGTTGAAAATGTTGAATGGATTCGCACCACTTGTCGTCTATCATTAAGGTAGCTGCAAAACCACTGGATAACTGGGTTCGAGGCGCCTACGTCTTGCAATTTCAAGATTAGGGTTTCGTGATTGACGCTGTCGAAGGCCTTGCTCATGTCTAAAAACACTGCCGAAGTCAACATCTTCTGGTCTATCGCTCTAAGAATAGTGTCAGTTGTTTCTATGACAGATGTTTCCGTCGAATGCCATTTTTTGTTGCCGCTTTGGGTGATTGTTAACCTATCATTCAATTGCAAATAAGAAGTGAATTGATTGTGTACGACCCTTTCACAAACTTTTGATAAAACCGGTAAAAGCGAAATTGGTCTGTTGTTATTCGCCAATTCATGGTTTTCAGCTTTAGGGAGAGGTACTACTTCGGCTAATTTCCAAATAGTGGGAAATTTGCATGTCTCAATAGACGTGTTTATAATAGACGTGATTACTGGAAGGATCGGGGCAAGGCAGTCCTTTAAAACACGAACAGAGATCTTGTCGATCCCTGGGGCTTTGTTTGATGGCATTGAAGATATTATGCGTTCGATCTCGCCACTGCCTATGGTATTCAAATGAAACTGCTCGCACAAAGGGTATTGTCTTGGAACAAAGTAATTTCGGTTGAGTGTTATGTTGCATTCATTAGCCAATGACTGGATTTTGTCAACAGAACTCTGGCCAACTGAAACGAAAAACCGATTAAACTCGTCAGCTACAACTTTGTTATCCTTGCTGAAAATTCGCTGGGATGTGGATTTTTTGGGGATTATGTGGCGGATTGCTTTCCAAATACTGTTTGTATTGCTTGGGTTCCTTTGAATCTGTTCTGTAAAAAATTCTCGTTCAGCAATTTTAATTTCTCTTTTAACCTCCTGCCTTAGGTTTCTGTAAGCCGTCCAAGCCATAGGGTCATTGCGTTTTCTTGCTTCTTTCCGCCAATTGTCTCTTGTTTTCATCAATGCACGTATGTTGTCAGTTATACATGGATTGGGTTTGCCGCGGACTGTAAACGTTTTAATCGGGGCATGCTGGTCAAGTATTGAAGAAAAAAGCAAATTGAATACATGAAGCTTGTCTTCGACATCATCGAAAACATCAATTATTGACCACGGTGCCTTTGAAACATCATCATAAAAAGCGTCAGCCTTGTAATGCTTGTAGCTTCTGGTAGTGATATAAACAGGCTTAGTGCGCTCTTTCTTTAGTTTTAATGTGATGTAGA